>LNAC01002009.1:0-11546 GCA_002007465.1 Ailurus styani
GATTCACAGACCTGTACCCCTTGGGCAAATAATAAAAATAAAATTTAAAAAAAAAAAGAAGTCACATAGTGGTTACCCTTGGGAAGGTAGAAACTGGTAGGGAACATGAGGGGGCCTTCTGGGGTGGTGGTAATATTTTGTTGATTGAAGTGATGATTCTATTTGTGTTCCATTTGTTAAAAACCGAAGACCTGTATATGTTCTACTTCAATTAAAAATCAAGACAAAATGATTTGCTTCTGCCTGGGTAATCAACTCAGACTGAAGAAATGATTCCTTCTCTCTTGGCCTCTTCCTTTGGCTACACTCACACTTGTGCTCCCACCTCTTGCTACTTCCCAATGGTGAGGGTGGGAAAAGAACCACTCCACACCCACTAAGATGCAGACTAAACTAGATTTGCTACAGGACTGGTTACTAAAGGAACAGGTCTATCAAAATGTGAAGTCCAAGTCTAAGTGATGACTCACTTTTTACCCTTGGTCCCTAAATACACTCAAATGCCCTTCCGCTCTTTGTGCTCCAAAGCCTCTTACGCAGGATATATGCTCCTCTCAGGGGACACTTAAGTATCAAAAGTTGTTTTGAAATTTTTTTTTTTAAGATTTTATTTGAGAGAGAGAGAATATGCATGTACACGAGAAGTGTCGGGGGTGGGCCACAGAGGGAGAGGCAGGCTCCCCTCTGAGCAGGGACCCCAACATAGGGCCCGATACCACAACCGCAGGACCATGACCTGAGCCAAAAGCAGACACTTAACCACATGAGCCACCCAGGTGCTGCAAAATAAGTCAAAAGATTGAGC
Organism: Ailurus styani; assembly: GCA_002007465.1. NCBI lineage: Eukaryota > Metazoa > Chordata > Mammalia > Carnivora > Ailuridae > Ailurus > Ailurus styani. Next base: position 806 of record LNAC01002009.1, read on the forward strand.
TGAAAGTTTGGAGCACCAACCAGTTAACATTTTAAGTTGTGGGTAGTGAATGGGTGAGAAGTCATCTGGACTAACACCCCTTGAGGTGTATAACATGAGACTGGATTGCAGGCCTGACTTGTAGGATATGGGTATTCGAATCTTGGCCTTGCCTTTGTCAACTCTACTGTCTCTGTGCCTCAGTTCCATTATTAAAACAGGGATAACAGAGCTTAGCTCATACACTTATAAGGATCAAAAGGAATTAATGCATATAAAAGATTTAGAAAAGTAATTGACCTAAGGAGCTTGATAAATGTTGTCAACTTGTCTTTATCCAAGGTATGCTGTCCCCAAGGAAGCATGGCCCAGGATGAATCTAGAGAGCAGAGAGCTTTGGGGCTAATACAAAAGTCTCCCCAAACTGAGGAAGGTACTTTTGGGTGTTCCACACTTGCTTAGAATTCCAGTGAGGAGCAGGCACCCACACTTCAGGATTACATGGGAGCAGAAATTGAGAAGGTAAAGAGCTGGCTGTCCCATTACATATATCATGAAATAAATAAGTGTAGGAGCCACTGCACTGACTGTCTTCAAGGAATCAGGAATGCTGCTCTGTCAGAGGGCGAGAAATGAAGCAACTTCTCAGTTACGCAGTATTTGACATTAACAGCATCTAGGGAGGTGGTAACATCATATACCTATGCTTCCTATTTGACCAAAGGGCCAGTAAATACCGCAGGCATTTTGGTACAATTATTATAGGGCCCTGGTCCCTGGATCTGGCCTTTAGACCAGATAGACAACAAAAAGTCAGTTTATCAATAATGAAAAATAATATTCAGTAGCTAGAATATTCACACTGGCAGACCTACACAAGAAACCGTATCTTCACTAGGATTCTTGAAGACTTAGAAAAATAACATATCAGTAAGTTAAAACAGGCTGAAGAGCACATCCCCACAAGAGCTAATGTGACAGGAGATCTGGACCTCTGATAGCTGACAATGCTTTTTCTACCTCTCCACTGCTGACCAACATTGCACGCTGCCTCAAACCCCATCACTTTGCACACTTCTGATGCCCTATTAATGCTATTAACATGAACTTAGGCAGCAATCACATTTCCTCAATTTTCAGGTTTGGGGACAGTGTAGGCTAGTAAACTCTACTGGTAATCTACCTTTTAGAGTCATTATGCACCTTAGTTAATATAAGTCAAGGTCTCTAATCAATGCCTTCTCTCCTTGAAGGCAAATTTCTTTGGGGAGTCACACAGGAACCAGAGGCTTGGTGGGCACTGGAAGAGCAGTCATTACCCGCAAACAGCTGCAGTGTGGTTAGGACACCTCCCCTTTGGATACAGCTGGAAATTGAGTTTGTCTCCCTGAACATAATGGCTACATGGTTCCTCTCCTTTAGTGTATTCTAGGCCCAAAGAATTCAACTTGAGCATTGTTTGTTATACCACAATCCAGCCATGTTCCCAGACCAATCCTCCCAATCCTCCTTTGTGCCCTCTCCACAAAGGGCCAGTTTGATCTTCATTTCACTTTCATCCGTTGAGGACAAACTGGAGTGCCTGTAATCACTCCCATCAATATCACATCACTGACCTGATAGTGAAAAGCCATGCCCCATTCAAAACAGAAGTCTTGAGTGGAAAGTTCCCAAACATTCAGACTGTGGGGTGTTGTGGTGGTGGTGGTTGGTGTCCTTCCAGCTTTTACCTTGGTGATGGGTAGGATCTACTTTTTCCTAAAAGTTCTTACTAAGTCACTCCCCAGACCCTTAGCTGCAGCAGGAAGGCATCAGGGAGTGGACTGAAGAGCAGAGGTGGCCAAGAGAACAATAAAGCTCATGCATAAGGACAATGCCAGAACTCTGCATCCTGCAGGGCAGCTCATGTGCCTCCTGTACACAAAACAGCTTGCTCGCTCTGATCGAAGACACTGGCTCAATCCACTTGGGTTTCCTTTACTCCTTTCTACCCTTTCAGTGAAGGTCCCGGGGGACTCCACCTTCCTTTTCTGCTTTGTATTACCACCAATCACTCCATCCTTCAGGGGATCCTTCTCTCCCACACATCACCCATGGGGTGGAAAGGGTGAGAGTCTAAAAATGTTTTATTACTTCCTTAAAATTAGCCAAGACCATTAAATGAAAATGATGATAGGAAATAATAAAGAAGCCACATCCTCTACCAAACTATCAAAATACTTTCTGAAACTTCCCCCAGAATTAAAATGAACTTGGGTGTGCATGTAACACTAAGAGCTCATCATCCCCACCTCCCAGCACCATTACCAAACCTTTGTTAGCTAACGGCAGCCACCACAGTCAGAAATACTATTATTTATTTCCCTAAATGACTTATGGCAAACCACCACTAAGGCAAAAAGACTTAATTTTTATAAATTGGTAACAGTATGGAGATTGACAAACTGCACAAGAAACAGAAATTAGGTAACCCGTGTTCTCTTGTTAAAAGGTCTGTTACTCTAACACCATGAAAAATCAACATATGTAAACAAATTGAGAAACCTCATGTTTTAAACAAGTAGAAAGTAATGTCCTTTAAATCCATGCATTAAATAAATGATTTTTAGAAGAAAATGCAATAATTGCTCTGTTTTGTTCTTTGTTAAGTTTTTCACTACACCTAAACACTGGCAAGGTTTTTAAGCAGTAATATAAAGTAAGGACAACAGTTCACCTAGGTGTCAGTTTTAAAAGAGAAGTCAAGCAAGTAGCCAGGGCTGGAAACAGTTAGCAGTTCTGGAATGGCAAATACAAGTTCTGAGCGGTGATGGGATGCTGGAGTTTACTGCACAAAGTATGATGTGTAATAGAAGGGCAGGTACTGCTTCTCTTGGGGCTGAAGGGGAGTAAGGGATCTACACAGCACATAGTGCCGGTAAGCTGTATGTAACATCAGGGAGAATTCATCTGAAGTCTGCTTTTCAGTTTCCTTTAGTTACATTGTCCTGTTGCAGTCCCATCTCTGAGTCCTATCTCTGAGGAAAATGTGCAGCAGGTTCACATGGGACAGGTTTTCATTAAGTTGTGAAAAAGCAACTATGGCATTTTTGTTCAATGAAGAAAGGGAAATCTAATTACATTCTTGATAACTAGAAATATTAATTGCTATGGAAGGAAATTCTTAAGGTAAAGCCCCTAAAATCCAAAACAATTTAATGCTGGCATATAAAACATTCTAATCAGTTCCAGAATTAGATCATACTAGCAAATAAAGTAGTCTGTATTTATAATGAAATGTAGTAATGGGCTAAAATTCTAGGTAAAAAACTTTCATGACCATCTAAAATTTTGATTTAAACTTACAACTTTAGCACTATATATTGAACACATTCAACTGTACAGAACACAATCCATTTAATCTTGAAAAACACTATATAACAAAACTACAGAAATGAGCACAAACCCCCATAAACCAGTATGCTCCCTCATCAATTCTACAACTGCAATGAATTTAATACTGTAAACAAACGTTGAACAAATAGAGCACTGTGGAAGGAGGTCAGCAGCTCTAATGAGTCATACTATAATTTTTCTGCGCTAAGAGAATAGTGAGGCAAATGGAATTCTTAGAACATTACTTAAAAATAGATTTTTAAAGACAAAGGTCCCAACTCATTCTTATATACACACACAAAAGTTCATCTGTCACAGACAGCAAATGTTGAATTTATACACTGGAGTTTCCGGCAGCATCCTGCACATTTAGAATAATTACAACAAACAAACAGAAGGTTGTCAGATGTAGGATGGATCATTCAAATCTGCACAGGATGGGACACGGCTGTCCTGGTGCTACTGCATATGTGCTCATTGTTGCTTCTCAAATGCAAAAACCAAGTAAATACCTAAAAAGAAAATAATAAAAATTAGAGTTTGGTTTCTCATATCTGTAGGCTAAACAGAACAATTTCAGTCCTGTTTGTAATTTGGTGAAAATTCTCAAGTTTCTGAAGGGAAAAATCTGATTATTTCTAAGAGTCCTCAGTTATTCTGAGTCATACTTAAGCAGATACGGGGTCATAGCTGTTTACCTGAAAACAAATATCCACTTACTATATATAATACTCAGTGACATTATAGATCTTGAGAAAGCCAATTTAACAGTACTAAAAATCTCTAAAAAATAGTTTGAGATAAGTAAAAGTATAAAGGCAAAGAATATTCAAACTAAAAAATCTTTTAATTTTTTTATCTGGAGCAAGACAGGTAGAATAACTGCACTACCGTGATTACTTGATTACTTCTGGCATTGGTTATCTAGATTTTTCTATTCATAGGGGAAAAATTATTAAGAATTATAAGGAACATATATAATATGCAAGTTAAAATTCATCCAATTATCCAATTGTTCTACTGTAGGGACTGATAAGTGAGCCAAAAGCTACATGATAATTGATGCTTATAGATATTTATCTGGCCCCAACAGTGATACTCCAGTCCCAAGAACACTCTCCCTTAAATATGATTTCCTGCTTTGGCATGTGTTTGCTCAAAGACATCTAAGTGCATCTATGGTTCCTCATTCTGGATCACACTGAAGTTCAAACCTATTACATTTTCTAAGACACTAATAGATTTTACGGTGAGCAAACACCTAAAAAAATGACAAATACTCAAAACATCACAAGGATGTTCAGTGTGTATATGAGGACATTCAGTCAGCGAGTCAAGATAATAGGCCATGTACTCTGGTGCCCATCCTTCTTGAGTTAACTTCTGAACAGGATGCAGATGAATGACTGCAGACCATGTAAAAACCTCTCAATCCTCTAGCTTTTCCTCAACCTGTCTAGGAATATCATACCAGTCCTTCCAAAATGTTATTTTGGTAATGCTATTCTCTGTTTCTAATCTACTAGTTCCCAATTTCTTTTAGGAGAAATGAAACATTGCTAACAGTACAGTAGATATAAATGGACAGAGAATAGTCAGGGTGACATCAACATGACAGATTCTTCTAGAAGACAAGAAAGCAGAGCAGTCCAAGATATTCACAACTATGTCACAAGACTTAGGAGCGGACAGCATTATATAGCTTGGTCCACACTCCAAGGATCCTTCTGCAGTCTAACCTTGCCAAACCCACCCCAAACACATCGGTACCTACTGCAAACAACCCAGCAGTCCTCGCCTGCCCTAAATCTATGGTCATGTAAAACCACTAAGATGCAATGTTTGAATTCAGGTCACCAATAAATAACTTTCTTTCCTTTCTAACTCAAACATTCTGAAAATCTCACTCATATAAAATGCCTTCTGTGCAGGCCTATCAATTAGGATTTAAAGAAATAAATCTTGAACCACTTCTAAAAGCAAATTGACAACAATTCTTTCCTTTCCTTTCACATTTAAAGAATATTCTAGAGGAGCAGCAGGTTCTGGCAATAGGAGCATAATGATTAGACCAGTAGGAGTCTGAAGTATAGTTTCTTGAACTTATTAGATTGTGACACCAGGAAAGATGCTCTCCAGTCCACAGAGCCCTCCAGTTTAGAATAGTGTAATTCATCAAAGAACACACTGATCTGGACATGCTAGATCCTGGCTACAATGTGACCACTGTTCCTTTCCTACTGCTTTTCACTTCTCTAACCCATCTCCCTCGATGGTCTGGGGGGCATCCAATTCAGCCACCTACATGCTATCACTAAAGTCCACACTAAGGTACAGAAATACAGTTCTAAACTACAGCTAGTACCACCATCGCTACCTGTGACCAAAGCTGTTTTCCTTACATCATACTTTGGGACTGGCAGGCTATCTAAGATAACTGTCCCACCTCCACTGTAGGAAAACTAATGAAATGCATAGGTTTAGACATACATTTCCCCAGTCTGTTGGTCCTCTAATCCCATTTCCACTAAGGGTAGCAATATTCTGAGACAGACGGACTCAACACATTGGCTCTATTTGTGTTCTTTCCTTCTCTCTCTCCAATTTGGCAAGTCCTAAGAACAATCCTTTCACATGTGAGGACACGGTTACAAGTATGAATCACCTGGGTTAGCTCTGTGACCTCAGACAAGTTACTGAAGTGCTTTTTTATCTGTGAAGATATTAGAAAAAGTAGCCTACCCCTAAAGTTGTGAGGATCAAATGAGTTAAAAATATGAAAAATCTCCAGTCATGCTTGAGCACGTGTTAAATACTCCATTATATTAACTATTACTATTTTCCAGATTTTACTGTTTTTCCTTACGCTCTCCTTCATCTTTTTTCCCCATTATGGAAACTTCAGCACTGAAAACAGTTTGCCTAGTACTGCCTTTATCTGTGTCTGTTTCTTCCATCAGACAGTATACATCTGGAAGGTAGAGATTACAACTCTTTACATTTTTTTATTCCCCCAAAGCCCTTTCAAAGAACTTTAAGTCAATACTCAACACTTATCAAACGGATTGTCTCTGATTACCACTTATGCCTTCAATATAATGAAAAAATACTTAAATGAATAAAGGAAACTACCTTTTATTAAAGTCCTCAGGGTGGCCATATAAGGGTATTATCATCATCTTAACACTGAGGGTCTGGGCTTTCACTTCCTCAACATCCATGGACTTCACAGATTTGCCAGGCCTCTGACTTCTCTTCCAAAGATAGGCACCTCACTTCAGAATGTCTCCATACCAGGCCCTTCCCACTCACACATCCCTCTAAAATATCCTGCTCATTGCTGCTTCACTAAATATTCTAGTACCTACTAATTACGCCTTTGTTGTCAAAACCAGAGTGGCTAGAAACAAAATACATGGTAGTGTTCTATAAGCCGGAATTTCCAACAGAAATCTGAGGCAAAGAGAGCAAATACAGATGGCTATATAGTAATGAGTAGGCAATGAAAATGTTTAAGAATGCTCATGAAAGTTTATATTAAGGAACATCCTGCATATATTTTCTCTGTGCAAGAAAGGGGGCGTTAGGGCACCTGGGTGGCTCAGTGGGTTAAAGCCTCTGCCTTCAGCTCAGGCCATGATCTCAGGGTCCTGGTATCCAGGCCCACATCGGGCTCCCCACTCAGCGGGGAGCCTGCTTCCTCCTGCCTCTCTGTCTACTTGTGATCTCTCTCTCTCTGTCAAATAAAAGCTTTAAAAAAAAAGGGGGGGGCCGTTAGACATACATAGGGATTCTATATAAACAAACACATACACCCTAATATGTGTCGGAAAAATTGCAAGTTTTCAAATTTTAACGATCACTCTGAAACAATCTTTGAAAATGTCAGCAAATCTATACTGATGATATACTTACTTGTGGCTTCCCACTCTGACTTACTTAAGGTTCCCTGAAATTAAAAAAGAAAGGAAGAAAGAAAGAAAGAACGAACATTATTAGATTGAACATTGAAGTACATAAATGCCTATTTTTCAATACTGTACAGAAGAAAGAATACTCCCCAAACACCCCTACTTCACTATAAGTTGACCCTTGAAAAACACAGGTTTACATTATGCAGGTACTTACATGTGTATTTCTTTCAACAAATACAATACTATCAATGTGTTTTCTCTTCCTTTTTATTTTCTGAATAACATTTCTCTAGCTCACATTTTTGTAAGAATACATTATGTAATACATATAACATGCAAATATGTATTAATTAACTGATCATGTTATTGGAAGGCTTCTGGTCAACAGCTGGCTATTAGTAATTAAGCTTTCAGAGTCAAAAGTTATAGGTTTACATTTTTTTATTTTTCCTTTTTCTTTTTAAATTTTATTTTTATTCTTTGCCCAAGGGGTACAGGTCTGTGAATCATCAGGCTTACATCTTTCACAGCATTCACCAAAGCACAAACCCTCCCCAATGTCCATAACCCATCCACCCTATCCCTACCCTCCCACCCCCCAGTAACCCTCAGTTTGTTTTGTGAGATTAGGAGTCTCTTATGGTTTGTCTCCTTCCCCATCCCATCTTGTTTCATTATTTTTCCCTCCCTACCCCCCACGACCCCCCACCCTGCCCCTCAAGTTCCTCATATCAGAAAGATCATATGATAATTGTCTTTCTCTGATTGACTTATTTCGCTCAGCATAATACCCTCCAGTTCCATCCATGTCGTTGCGAATGGCAAGATTTCGTTTCTTTTGATAGCTGCATAATATTCCATTGTATATATATACCACATCTTCTTTATCCATTCATCTGTTGATGGACATCTAGGTTCTTTCCATAGTTTGGCTATTGTGGACATTGCTGCTATAAACATTCGGGTGCACGTGCCCCTGAGGAACACTACCTTTGTGTCTTTAGGATAAATACCCAGTAGTGCGATTGCTGGGTCGTAGGGTAGCTCCATTTTCAACTTTTTGAGGAATCTCCATACTGTTTTCCAGAGTGGCTGCACCAGTTTGCATTCCCACCAACAGTGTAGGAGGGTTCCCCTTTCTCCGCAACCTCGCCAACATCTGTCATTTCCTGACTTGTTGATTTTAGCCATTCTGACTGGTGTAAGGTGGTATCTCGCTGTGGTTTTAATTTGTATTTCTCTGATGCCGAGTGATGTTGAGCACTTTCTCATGTGTCTGTTGGCCATTTGGATGTCTTCTTTGGAGAAATGTCTGTTCATGTCTTCTGCCCATTTCTTGACTGGGTTATTTGTTTTATGGGTGTTGAGTTTGAGAAGCTCTTTATAGATTTTGGATACTAGCCCTTTATCTGATATGTCATTTGCAAATATCTTCTCCCATTCTGTCAGTTGTCTTTTGGTTTTGTTGACTGTTTCCTTTGCTGTGCAAAAGCTTTTAATCTTGATGAAGTCCCAATAGTTCATTTTTGCCCTTGCTTCCCTTGCCTTTGGTGAGGTTCCTAGGAAGAAGTTGCTGCGGTTGAGGTCGAAGAGGTTGCTGCCTGTGTTCTCCTCGAGGATTTTGATGGATTCCTTTCTCACATTGAGGTCTTTTATCCATTTTGAGTCTATTTTTGTGTGTGGTGTCAGGAAATGATCCAGTTTCATTTTTCTGCATGTGGCTGACCAGTTTTCCCAACACCATTTGTTGAAGAGACTGTCTTTTTCCCACTGGACATTCTTTCCTGCTTTGTCGAAGATTAGTTGACCATAGAGTTGAGGGTCCATTTTTGGGTTCTCTATTCTGTTCCACTGGTCTATGTGTCTGTTTTTGTGCCAGTACCATACTGTCTTGATGATGACGGCTTTGTAATAGAGCTTGAAATCTGGAATTGTGATGCCGCCAACTTTGCTTTTTTTTTTCAACATTCCTTTGGCTATTCGGGGTCTTTTCTGGTTCCATATAAATTTTAGGATTATTTGTTCCATTTCTTTGAAATAAATTGCTGGTATTTTGATGGGGATTGCATTAAATGTGTAGATTGCTCTAGGTAGCATAGACATTTTCACAATATTTATTCTACCCATCCATGAGCATGGAATGTTTTTCCACTTCTTTGTGTCTTCCTCAATTTCTTTCATGAGTACTTTATAGTTTTCTGAATACAGATTCTTTGCCTCTTTGGTTAGGTTTATTCCTAGGTATCTTATGGTTTTGGGTGCAATTGTAAATGGGATTGACTCCTTCATTTCTCCTTCTTCTGTTTTGTTGTTGGTATATAAAAATGCAATTGATTTCTGTGCATTGATTTTATATCCTAACACTTAACTGAATTCCTGTATGACTGCTAGCAGTTTTGGAGTGGAGTCCTTTGGGTTTTCCACATAAAGTATCATATCATCTGCAAAGAGTGAGAGTTTGACTTCTTCCTTGCCGATTTGGATGCCTTTTATTTCTTTTTGTTGTCTGATTGCTGAGGCTAGGACTTCTAGTACTATGTTGAATAGCAGTGGTGATAGTGGACAGCCTTGCCGTGTTCCTGACTTTAGGGGAAAAGCTCTCAGTTTTTCTCCATTGAGAATGATATTCGCTGTGGGTTTTTCGTAGATGGCTTTGATGATATTGAGGTATGTACCCTCTATGCCTACACTATGAAGAGTTTTGATTAAGAAAGGGTGCTGTACTTTGTCAAATGCTTTTTCAGCATCTATTGAGAGGATCATATGGTTCTTGTTCTTTCTTTTATTAATGTCTTGTATCACATTGATTGATTTGCGAATGTTAAACCAACCTTGCATCCCAGGAATAAATCCCACTTGGTCGTGGTGAATAATCCTTTTTATGTGCTGCTGGATCCTATTGGCTAGTATTTTGTTGAGGATTTTTGCATCCGTATTCATCAAAGATATTGGTCTGTAATTCTCCTTCTTGATGGGGTCTTTGCCTGGTTTGGGGATCAATGTAATGCTGGCCGCATAAAAGGAGTTTGGAAGTTTTATTTCCAATTCTATTTTTTGGAACAGTTTCAGAATAGGTATTAATTCTTCTTTAAATGTTTGGTAGAATTCCCCTGGGAAGCCGTCTGGCCCTGGGCTCTGGTTTCTTGGGAGATTTTTGATGACTGCTTCAATCTCCTTACTGGTGATGGGTCTATTCAGGTCTTCAATTTCTTCCTGGTTCAGTTTTGGTAGTTTATATTTCTCTAAGAATGCATCCATTTCTTCCAGATTGTCAAATTTGCTGGTGTAGAGTTGCTCATAATATGTTCTTAGAATTGTTTGTATTTCTTTGGTGTTGGTTGTGATCTCTCCTCTTTCAACATGATTTTATTAATTTTGAGTCCTTTCTCTTTTCTTTCGGATAAGTCTGGCCAGGGGTTTATCAATCTTATTAATTCTTTCAAAGAACCAGCTCCTAGTTTCATTGATTTGTT
>LNAC01002009.1:14072-35930 GCA_002007465.1 Ailurus styani
GGCCGCTGTCCGAGCTCACCCGGCCTGTGACCGAGTGTCTCTATCTCTGGCGTGGCCCCGTTTAGAATCTCCGAACCGGGCAGATTCCTGCAGCCACTCCCGCGCCGCTCCTCCCAGAGGAGGAAGGAGGGGGTCTCTCCGGGTCTGCCGCCCGTGGGGTCTCTGCTCACAGATCAGTGGCCTGGCTGTGCTTCAGATCACAGCCCAAGGTATCATCGAGATGAGACACGCCTCAGTTCAGCTCTGTCTCTCCCACTGGCTTCTCTCTGATACCTGGGAGCTCGGTCGTGCTCAGACACTCCTGGTCTTTTTGTGTTCCCGTGGGTCCTGAGACCACATTGTCCCTGCAGGGGTTTCACCCCCCACTTAGTCTCTGGGGCGACGTCCCTCAGTGGAGCTGACTTCTAACAGTTCCGAGTCTGTGCTCCACTGCTCGCTCCCTTGCCGGCAGCCGGCCCCTCCCCCCGGGTCTATCTTCCCGTCGCCTCAGATTCTCTTCTCCGCATGTCCTACCTTCCAGAAAGTGGTCAATTTTCTGTTCCTAGAATTGCTGCTCTTCTTCTCTTCGATCTCAGGTAGAGTTTGTAGGTGTTCAGAATAGTTTGATAGCTATCTGGGTGAACTCCTGGGACCTGATGATAATCGGTCTCCTACTCCTCCGCCATCTTGCCGCTCCTATAGGTTTACTTTTGACTGCATGGGGAGTCACCCCCACACTGTCCAAGAGTCAACTATACACACAATTTAAAGTTAATATTATTGTGAACTAAATATGTAAAAGAAATTAATGAGATTTTAATGTTATCCTCTGAATTTTGCCCTTGTGCCTAATTCTCTAAACCACTGATTCTCAATCAAAGGGTGAATTTGTGTAAAGAGGTATTTGTGCATGTGTGTAATTGGAAAAAACATCTACGTTATATTTTTAACCTAGAAAATGAAAAAATATAAAAGCCTATCTAGAAATATCCAATAGCATTACAGGAGGGAATAAAATTTTTGTGTTTTTAGAAAGGAATCACAAAATCTATACCAAAGGAAATAAACTATGTTTAAAATAGTTACCAAAATACTAAAAAACATGTTGATATAGTCATATATATGCTGCTTTGCACATGCAATGACTCACAAGATAGAATAACTAATGTAATTTTGAAGTGATGAATGTAAACTATAGTCTAAGATCTCAGCAGATATGTGTTATGCCAATATCTACAATTCCTATTGATAACAAAATCATAGCTATTACCTTATACCACTCTGGTACTATTGCATTCTTAATTAAAGAAAGTGTGTACTTCCATGGAGAAGTCAGTGAAAATGGAGCTGTCATTTTTCTCCATGTAAGTTCATGAGCCTGTGAATTTTATCTATGGAACACAATGAACGAGTCAGCAATGCCTAGGTTAAAGTATAATGATACAAAAAGGAACTCTCCAACCAACCTTGTAACCTTCTCCCCATCCTTACTACCTCAGATATAACACTCCATTGTCAGTACTGACATATTTTATTTTCTATTCTATGGTTCTAAAAAGGGGAAACAGATTAACATGTATCTGATTTGTAAACCAATGAAATAATTTCATAAGTTTCCATAAGACATAAGCTTTTTTTCATTTTCTGTAAAACATACTACACGTGAAAACTTACCAAAGGTAACCTCACTTGACTGTTCTTCATGTACTCTGCTGCATGTTCATAGTCATCCACCTTCTCAGAGGCAAGTTTGGAATTCTCGTTTGCTGGATATGGCTAGAGAAGCAAGTGAAATTCCTACTTAGGAAACTAAATGAAAGTTATAATTCAGAATTAAAAACACTAAGTCACTTAAAAAATAATAAAGAAAATAATCCATAAGTATTTCAGGAATATAGACTATACATACTTTTGAAATATGAAAAAAAAATGGGAGAGGGGGATTCTCTCCTAACAAAGTAGCTGTTATTGACAGTCAACTTTGATGATAACCATAGAACATATACAGTTGAACAAAACTGTACCATTTATTTAATCCTCTCCAAGGACCTTTAGCAGCAAACACTTGCATTTCCCTGACTCCTAGTGAAAGACTTTTTCTGTTATAACACAAAGCTGAAGGACATTATTGTCGAAAGAGCTAAATATTAACTTAAACATTATGGTGATATATTAGCCATCAGAAACATGAACAGAAATTAAAAATAATACAAATGAAAAACTCAAAGTCCTGGGGGAAGATGGTGGTAGAGTAAGAGGTCCAGAGGCTTACCTCACCACATGAATTCAACGAAGTAACTCTCAAATCATCCTAAATACCCCAGAAATCAATCTGAAGACTGGTAAAACAAACTCTACAACTAAAGGTAAAGAAGAGACCACACTGAAGAAGGTAGAAAATGCAGAGACATGGTTTGGGAAAAGCAGATGGTAGCCACTCTGGTGGGAAGGGAGCTGCAGTCACTGAGAAGGGTGAGAAACAGACCTATACACAGGGGAACCTACAGGGAAAACAAATCCTCATAGCACTTGGCTTGGAAAGCGAGAAGGCTTGAATTTCCTGAGTTCTTACAACCAGTGGGGTTTAAAGCCTGGTCAGTATGCTTGGCTCTGGGAGAGCCTGGAGGAGGACACTGGCCTGCTATTGAAGAAAGGGCAGAGAAACAGCCTGCAGACATATAACATGGAAACAGCAATCCGAAGAGTGCGTGGGGCACACAGTGGGAAGGTTAGTTGCTCATCTCGGAACATGCCCCAGAGAGACAGCGATCAGAGACCCCTCTAAGAATAAAGGAACTGACTGGCACCATTTCCCTTCATGGTCCCTCAGCATAAACACCAGCCACCTGCAGGAACCAGTGCTGTGAACACTCACTACCTAAACTGCTTAAGACAATCCCGACCCTGCCTACACTGTGGTGGAATGGCCCTTCCCAAGCACCCTTGCCTCAGTCCCAGTGTAGTGGGCCCCCTTCCACAGAAGACGGGCCCAAACCCATATCCACACCACATCTTCCTACCTAGGAGTTTTATGGGGCCTCAGTTCCAGCAGCAGTGGCAAGAAGTCCTATTTCACAAGCATACCAGAGCACACCTTGATAAAACACACATTCAAGCCAGGGAACAAACACTGCTCACAATAGGCAAAGACAGCCTCTGCAGATGACGGGCCTAAAGAATAGAGAGACCAGGACACAACAGCAGAGCACACAAAGCACACACTGAAGACACTCCTGGACATACCAGGCCCTGGGGACCAAAGGGCACTACACTGCAGAGTACTACAGGACCTCTCTTCCTAAAGCTATTATCCTCAAGAACAGGAGATATAGCTAATTTTCCAAACACAAAGAGACATAGACAAAATGAGAAGACAGAGGAATCTGTCCCAAATTAAAGAATAGGACAAGGCCGTGACCAGAGATGTAAGCAAAACCGATATAAGTACGTGCGTGATGGAGAATTTAAAGTAATGATCATAAGGACACTCACTTGACTTGAGAAAAGAATGGAGGACATCAGTAAGACTACTAACACATATAAAGAATAACAGAGATAAAGGGCTTAAAAACCAAAATGAGAAACATGCTTAATGGAATGAACAGCAGGCTGAAAGCAGAGGAACAAATTAATGACCCAGACGACACAGGAATGGAAAATAATCAAGCTGAACAAGAGAAAAAAATATGTAAATCAAAAATAAACTTAGGGAACTCAGTGACCCCATCAACATAGTAACATTCATATTACAGGAGTCCCAGAAGGAGAGAAAAAGGGGCAATTTATTTGAAAAAATAACAGCTAAAAACTTCCCTACTCCAGGGAAGGAAGCAGATGTGCAGATCCAGGAGCACAGAGAATCCCCATCAAAATCAAGAAAAGCACATCCACACCAAGACATGCTGTAATTAAATTTGCAAAATACAGTAATAAAGAAAAAATATTAAAAGCAGCAAGACAAAAGAAGTCATTAACTTACAAGGGAAAAACCCATAAGGCTAGCAGGAGATTTTTCAACAGAAGCTCTGCAAGCCAGAAGGGAGTGGAATGACATATTGAAAAGTACTTAATCGGCAGCCAAGAATACTCTATCCAGCAAGGCTATCATTAAGAACAGAAGGAGAGATTAAAGAGTTTCCCAGACAAACAAAACTAAAGGAGTCTGTGACTACTAAACCAGCCCTACAAGAAATATTAAAGGGACTCTTCAAGTAGAAAGACCAAAAATGACAGTATGAAAGTAAGAAACACAAAAGCAGTAAAAATGAATGTTTCTGTAAAAACTCAGTCAAGGAACTCTCAAAATAAAAGGATATGAAATAGGACATCATATACCTAAAACCGGGGAGGAGTAAAGAATGGGTTCAAACTTAAACAACCATCAGTTAATATAGACTGCTATATGCAGAAGATGTTATATTCACACCTAATAGTAACCACACATCAAAAACCACTAATATGCAAGGAATAAAGAGAAAGCAATTTAAATATATCACTAAAGAAAACCTGCAAACCATGAAAGAAAGAGAAGAAAGGATCAGGGAACATTTCCAGAAACAACCATAAAACAAGTAATAAAATGGCAACAAATACATATCTATCAAAAATTACTTTGAATGGAGATGGACTAAACATTCCAATCAAAAGACAAAGGGTGACAGAATGGATAAAAACCAAGACCCATCTACATGCTGCTTACAAGAGATTCATTTTAGACCTAAGAACACCTACAGATCGAAAGTGAGGGGTTGGAGGGTCACCTGGGTGGCACAGTCTGTTGAGCGTTTAACTCTTCATTTCAGCCCAGGTCGTGATCTCGGGGTGTGGGATCAAGCCCTGCATCAGGCTCCACACTCAGCATGGAGTCAGCTTGGGATTCTCTCTCCCTCTCCCTCTGCCCCTCCCTGCCTCCCATTCTCTCTCACTCAGTAGAATAAATGAATAGATCTTAAAAAAAAAAAAAAGTGAGAGGATGGAGAAACATTTATCATACAAATGGATATCAAAAGATAGGGTGGTAGCAGTACTTATATTACAAAAAATACATTTTACTTATTTATTTTTTAAATTAACATATAATGTATTATTTGTTTCAGGGGTACAGGTCTGTGATTCATCAGTCTTAAACAATTCACAGTGGTCACCATAGCACATACCCTCCCTAATGTCCATCCAATACATTTCAAAACAAAGACTGTAACAAGAGACCAAGAAGGGCTGTAGATAATAATAAAGGGGATAATCCAACAAGAATTTGTAACAATTATAAATATTTATGCCCCCAACATGGGAGCACCCAAATACATAAAACAATAACAAACATAAGGGAACTCATTGATAATAATACAATAATAGTAAGTCACTTTAACAGCCCACTTATATCAATGGACAGATTATCTAAACAGAAAATCAACAAGGAAACAATGGCTTTGAATAACACACAGGACCAGATAGATTTAACAGATATATTCAGACATTCTATCCTAAAACAGCAGAATACACATTCTTTTCAAGTGTACATGGAACATTCTCCAGAAAAGACCACACATTAGGCCACAAAACAAGCCTCAACAAATTTAAAAAGATCAAACGCATACCATGCATCTTTTCTCACCACAATGCTATGAAACCAGAAATCAACTATAAGAAAAAATCTGCAGACCACAAATACAGGGAAGTTAAATAACATGCTACTAAACAATGAATGGGTCAACCAGGAAATAAAAGAAGAATGAAAATGAACTCAGAACAGTCCAAAAATTTGGGATGCAGCAAAAGCAGTTCTAAAAGGGAAGCTTATAGCAATAAAGGCCTACCTCAGGAAGTAGGAAAAATCTTAAATAACCTAAATTTACACCTCAAGGACCTAGGCAAAGAACAACAAACAAATCCTAAAATCAGCAGAAGGAAGGAAATAATAAAGATCAGAGCAGAAATAAATGATGTACAAACTAAAAAAACAACTAAACAAAAAGCAATGAAACTAGGAGCTGGTTCTTTGAAAAAAATAAATTAAAATTGATAAGCCTCTAGCCAGACTCATCAAGAAAGGAAAAGGATCCAAATAAATATAATTACAAATGAGGAAGGCAAAAGTAACAACACCATAGAAATATATTGTAAGAGAACATTATGAAAAACTATATGCCAACAAGTTGGACAACTCTGAAGAAATGGATAAATTCTTAGAAACATATAACCTACCAAAACTGAAAAAGGAAAAAATAGAAAATTTGAACAGACTGATAACCTCCAAAGAAATTGAATCAGTAATCAAAAAACTCTCAACAAAAAAAGTCCAGGACAGATGGCTTCCATGCAAATTCTACTGAACATTTAAAGAAGAGTTAATATCTACTCTTCTCAAACTAGTCTAAAAAATAGAAAAGAAAGGAAAACTTCCAAATTCATTCTATGAGTCCAGCACTGTCCTGATACCAAAACCAGATAAAGACACCACACAAAAAAAGAACAACAGGCCAATATCTCTGATGAACATAGACGCAAAAACCCTCAACGAAATACTAGCAAACCAAATTCAATAACACATTAAAAAAAAAATCATGCACCAGGATCAAATGGGATTTATTCCTGGGCTGTAAGGGTGGTTCAATATTCATGAATCAGTTGTGACACATCAATAAGTGAAGGGATAAAAACCATATGAACATTTCAATAGATGCAGAAAGCACATCTGACAAAGTACAACATCCTCTCATGCTAAAAACCCTCAACAAAGTAGGTTTAGAAGGAACCTACCTAAACAGGATAAAGGTCCTATTTGAAAACCCAAAGCCAACATCATCCTTAATGGGGAAAAACTGAATGCCTTTCCCCTAAGAGGTCAGGAACAAGACAAGGATGTTCCCTCACCATTTTTATTCAGCATAGTACTATAAATCCTACCCACAGCAATCAGACAACAAAAAGAAATAAAAGGCATCCAAATCTCTAAGGAAGAAGTAAAACAAGAAAGAGATTTCTAATTATAGAAAACAAATGGATGGTTACCAGAGGGGAGGTGGGTGAAACGATGGATGGGGATTGAGGAGTGCATTTGTCCTGAGCACTTGGTGATTAAAATGAAAACTAAAAAAAAAAAAAAAAATTACAGATGAACAACTTGAGTCAACAGAGAACCCTGTGAGTTCAAGAAGATAAGGAAAATAATCCAGCCTCCAAATTATGGGCAGTCTCCATATTTCTTTCTCTCTCTCTCTCTCTCTCTCTCTCTCTCTCTCTCTCTCTCTCTCACACACACACACACACACACACACACACACACAATGCTTTGTTTTTAAGGCTATGTTGGCCAAATGTTTATTCAAATTACCTCAAGCATTATTTCTAATCCATTTCAAATAGCTTCTCCTTATACTATGAAGTACACTGCTTTGTAATACATGTAAATCAAAACAGAATGAAATACATAGAATACTTAACATTTTTAGTAACCATCTACTTTACAAATGCTATATATTTTGTAATTCTTTTTTCTTTTTACAACAAACCAGCTAGCAAGGAATCACTTTTAAACCTAGACCTTCCTGACAAATTTTTAAGAAAATGGTCCAGAAATGTCTACTTTGCTATCTTCTCTTTCCTCTTTCTCTATATGTTTCCTACAGTAAGCTCAGATATTAGAAATTTAGCTGGGCACCTGGGTGGCTCAGTGGGTTAAAGCCTCTGCCTTCAGCTCAGGTAGTGATCTCAGGGTCCTGGGATCGAGCCCCGCATTGGGATCACTGCTCAGCAGGGAGCCTGCTTCCTCCTCTCTCTCTGCCTGCCTCTCTGCCTACTTGTGATCTCTCTCTCTGTCAAATAAATAAATAAAAAATCTTAAAAAAAAAAAGAAAGAAAGAAAAGAAATTTAGCTGTTTGTTGTTTAAGTACATGTTTTCGTACATGCAAAGCACCACCAAGGATGACAACCTACAGGAGTGTGTGTGTGCATGTGTGTTTATGTGGTGATTGTACACACTTTTTCTAGTCTTCTCTTCTCCCTCAAAATAAAAACAAGCTTCTCCTGCTAATATAAAGCAAATACAAATATTCTTAACTCTAAAATATAGGAAATACAACCAATGAAGAATGTAATATTTTAGTAGTTTAATGGCTTCAAAAGATAATTTCGGATTTAAAAAGGAAGATGTGGTATATATATACAATGGAATATTATGCAGCTATCAAAAGAAATGAAATCTTGCCATTCGCAACGACATGGATGGAACTGGAGGGTATTATGCTGAGCGAAATAAGTCAATCAGAGAAAGACAATTATCATATGATCTCTCTGATATGAGGAACTTGAGGGGCAGGGTGGGGGGTTGTGGGGGGTAGGGAGGGAAAAATAATGAAACAAGATGGGATGGGGAAGGAGACAAACCATAAGAGACTTCTAATCTCATAAAACAAACTGAGGGTTACTGGGGGGTGGGAGGGTAGGGATAGGGTGGATGGGTTATGGACATTGGGGAGGGTTTGTGCTTTGGTGAATGCTGTGAAAGATGTAAGCCTGATGATTCACAGACCTGTACCCCTTGGGCAAATAATAAAAATAAAATTTAAAAAAAAAAAAAAAAAGGACCTTTCCACTCCAAATTGGGAAAATTGTATGGATGCAACTACAGCAGAAGACTTTTGTTTAAAAATCACCTACAAAAACTAAAGAAAATATGAAGTTTAATAGCTTTGTGACCTTGAACATGTCATGTATCCTCTCTGGGCCTCAGACTGCCCATTTTAAAATATGGAAGGTGACTATTTTGCCTACTTTGTGGGGTAATTAGCAAAATAAGTAAGAGTAAGGTTAAAGTACTTTAAAAAATATCCTAAGTTGAATGAACTCTCTGAATAAGTTTAATGATCATTTGATTAATATGATCCTGTTGACCAAGAATAAAAATGTTCACTCACCATTTAGACCTAATTAAATACTGAAAAAGGACATAAGGAAAACTAGTCAATGGCTATCCAGTATATTTAAAACTTGTATAGAAGCTGTCATTGCTGCAATTAGGGAAAGCAGGAAGGAGTCTAGAAGCAGGTCTCAGCAATAATATAGTCTAAAAGACCAGAATCTTGCTAGATAGTCAGCAAAGAAAAAAATTAAGCAAGGTATGAGCTCATCTTAGACCCTGGCCAGGAAGATTTAGATTACTAATGTTAATGAAAGGGCAATACTGTGAAGAAGTAGTGCAATAATGCACCCCTGGGAACATTTGGTAATGTCTGGAATCATTTTTGGCTGTCACAACTGGGGGCAGGGGTGGTACTAAAATCTAGTGCACAGATGCCAGAGATGTTGTTGAACATCCTAGTGTGAACAGAATAGCCCCTCACAACAAAGAAATTAAAGTCCAAAATGCCAACAGTCCTGAGGTTAAGAAATCCTATTTAAAAGCAGCACTATCTAGAAAATAGAATTTGATGACAGCACCACTCACTCACTCATTCATTCATTCAAGTATTTCCTGAATACCCACCAAAGAAAGTTTCTGTAATGAGCTCTGTCCTAGGTGCTGAAAAGTCTACAGTGATTCAAAATAATCCGTGATTTATATAAACATCGAGCATTTATATGGCCTTAAAAGGAATCCTAGAAACAGTCAAACAAGTTTACCAAGACCTGGAATATTTACATCTTTTCTAAACACCTACCTCCAGGGCCTGCATTCGTTTTAACAGCATTTTATTTTCGTTGTTCTTAATCTTTTCTTCATAGAACTCCAGAAATGTTTTTTTGTAGACTAGTTTCATATTGTATTTCTTCGCCATTCTGTCCAAAACAGTTACTTAGTGAAAATGTTTCCAAAATATTTGTAATTCCTCTACAGTTTACTTTCACATAACAGTGACAATGTCTGGGCATCACCAAAAGAGCTATTATAAATTCACAAAAGGATGATACAAAATGAATGAAGAGTAACATACCAATAATTACATAACATGCATCCTAAATCTCAGTGGGTCACAGGAAACTCTATTACTGTAACAAATAGATCAGAAAATAAAATGAAAGGCTATGAGATGGGGATAAACATATATAAGGAACACTTTTCTATTAATTACATTTTATTTAACTTGATCCTTCACAGTGGCATTAAAAACAGCTGCCATTCCTTCTTAAAATAGTGTCTTCCATCTCCTGGATTCTCTGGCAAGATACACTATTAATTTTTATACCACAACTTAGGCAGCTTCTTCATAGTTTGTTTTACAATTTTTTTTACCCAACTTCTAAATTTTAATATTCTGAAGAGCTTGGCCCAGAGCATTACTCATTTTCCCTTCCCTGACTTCACACAGCATGCCAACAGCTATCTGTAACTCAGCTCTCTTGTCATACTCATTTATTCCACTACTTCCTAGAAATCTCTACGAGGATGTGTCACAGATATTCTCCAACTTTCCAAATCAAGGCTGAACCCCACTAGACTGTTCTGCCAATCTGTGCTATTTCAGTAAGTCTATCTAATGATTCATTGCCAGAAACCTCAGAGTTCTCACGCCACCATCCTCTTTTCAATGTTCCACACACCACTACATCCTGTTTACCTATATTCTTCAAATAGTTCTTCTTAACACTTCGTTGGCCACCATCTTGCTTTAAATACCACCACCAGCTATACTACTTTGCTTGTTTCCCTGCTTCCACTCTTATTCTCCCACAACGAATTTTCCAACTGCAGCCAGAATGAGCTTTCAAAAAATATATACATGTCACTTTCTTCATCTATGTCCTTCAGTGGCTTTCCAGCACACTTAATAGAACACAATTCAAAAGCCTTTTGCATGGCCTCTAATGCACTCATCTATAAAGAAATGGTTCTTTGGGGCACCTGGCTGGCTCAGTCCATACAACCATGCGGTATGCAACTCTTGATGTCAGGGTCATGAGTTCAAGTCCCAAACTGGGCATAGAGCTTACTTAAAAAAAAAAAAAACAACAACACCGTAATAATAACACTGCCTCATCTTGAGCCACTTGGACCCTGATTCCTTACAATCCACACAGTGGTTTTCCTTCAGTTCTTTCACATACATTGTCCCTATACCTGGAACATTCTCCCTTCTAGTCTTTAACTGGCAAACTTCTTTTCATCCTTTAGATGTTGAGTTAAACATCACTTCTTCACAGGTGGATTCCTTAAATACTCAATTACATTAGGTCTCCCTGTTATACTCTGTTTTTTTCCTACTGCATTTGCCAAAGTTTATAGTATCTGTATCTGTTGACAACATAAGGGATCTGAGAACGATCTCAGGTAGCATGTAAAGGAGGAGAGGAAGGGAAAGTAACTCTTAAAGGGTTGATGAGAAGGTGAAAGGACAATGGGGAAAGGATAATGAGAAAGAATATATGTGAGAGCCACTGGGATATGTATGTAAGAGGCATAGGTAAGACAGTGCTCCCCATAATTTTAATTAACCCTTCTTGGAAAGACAATATGAATAAAGTTAAGAGTCTCTTCAATTCTAGGCAGTTCATTTTCTACTGTAAGTCTCCAAAATAAGCCTTCAGAAATAAAATCAAGTTTTACACCTGAGAAATATCACAATTACAAAGAACTAAGACTCAATTTGACCAATGTGAATAGGTTTGCCATATAAAAGCTAATTTTTTGTTCAGTCTCTTAATAAAACTGCAAAAGAACATCTCAAAATCCTATGCATTTTCAGATCCCATTTCACTGAATGTATAACTGTTTCAGTAAATAATTTTTAAAAAATTTAGATATTATAGTGATGACTTGTGACTTTACATGTGCATCACCATTAAGTAAATTAAGTATAAAAATTGCTAGTGCTTCCTAGCATTTAAAAAAGCTTTCACTATAAAGGCACTTGAGTAGCTCCTTTAACACGGTGGACATTTAACATTTAACTCTTGATTTTTGGCTCAGGTCATGATCTCAGGGTCCACACTCAGCAGGGAATCTGCTTGAGACTCTCACTCTATCCCTTCCCCCCCAATCACTCTCACTCTCTCTCTCAAATAAACAAGTCTTTAAAAAAAAACCCAACTTTCAATATATCCTTTATCTTTTGGGGCCTACTCAAATTACCAACTTTATTAACCAAAAACACCAAGCTAACATACTAAACACATGTAATGACATACTAAAAACATTTACTTTCTCCTTTTATAAAGGTGAAGAGCAGAAACATTTCGTAAGAGTTTACTAATGTTAAGGGGAAAAAATGATTTAAATTTTTAAATTTCATAGTTTATTGTATAAAATTTTTATATATTGTAGAATCCTAGAAGTCTTAATTTATCTACAATTTTAAAAGCTGACTGAGGCACAATTCAAATAATCATCAACTCAAAATAAGCTGCAAATAAAGCTCTTCTCTTTCCTCAGTTAATAAAAGACTTCTGTTTTTAAAAAGTAGGAAATCGAGTAGGAATCAACTATCACATGGCCTTATGTTTAAACTGACTCTTCCATTTTCCCTCTCAAGGAAACCCCAAGACACCGATCTCATAAGGCTTTGAAGCCTTATCTGATGAAGCCTGTAGCTCAACTTAACCTGTGTCTGTAAGTCTATTAGGACACCTAGAACCAGGTGCATGAGTAAATACATTCTTGAATCAGGATTTTATTATCAACACTGCCTATAAGACATAGGCAAGTTCAAAGCTATAGTGAAATGTAAAACAACTTTTAATACCCATCCTCATCAAAGGAGGAGTTTTGCTTTATGAAGACTCATCCATATTACCAAAGTTACTAACAGTTTTAAAAAAAAATCTTTCACTATTTGCAGTGTCAGGTATTTTCTGCCACAAGATGAAGGCAACAGACTCCCTTTCTTACCTACTGAATAAAGTAATTCCGAGGATGAAAAAAATCTAAATAAGCAAGGTATAAGAGGCTATGGCATAAACCTGAACTCGAGGTTAGTCTTTTTTTTTTTTTTTTCTTTTTACAAGGTATATTTTTTCTTTGGGTTCCATTTAAAATAAGGAATGAACAGAAATACTAATTTTTTTCTTTCTCTTAAGGCAAAAAGAGAAGAGTAACAGATTAATGACATTCTTACTCATTTAGCAATGGAAAATAGACCAAGAATTCAGGGACATCCACAACACCTTCCAAGTTGAAGTCATATTTGCAGCCAAATAAAGGATAATCTCCTTTCTTCTGAAACTTCACAGTATATATCTCATTCCCAAATGATTCTGTTTCTGAAGCTTCAAGGCGTCTTCTATTAAAGGTAATCCCCAAACCAAAATAAAAAGATTAAAGCTGTTATTAGCTCAGACTTATTCTGATCAGATCTTGCATGTGAAAAAACTACTTTAAGATGCAATTTTAAAAAGATATCTGATCAGCTTTTTAACTGGATTTGAGCTCTGTTTAAGAAGCAATACATTAACAGATCATTCACAATCTCACTAATAAAATTAGGCTGGCAATAGGTTTCACTTCACTATCATGACTACTGGCTAAGTCTTTGAGTATCTGACCTGGAGTTTGTGTAGTACTATAACCTATGGCTGAGTATAGCATCAGTCTCCAATTTACCTGTAAAGATGTTTTAAAGATTCATCTGTAAATCTACCTTTTGACCTTAAATGTTGAGTATCCACTCAAATACATTATCAAAGTACTCAGCCCTTATAAGATCAACATGGCACGTTTTATGAACTCTATTTCTGATACACATTTGCTACTTTTAAATAAGCTTAATTCTGAGGATCTTATAAACAATATACTAAAAGCACTTACATCAGTTCAAAGCTATTGGGAGTGGTACCAATAAAATAGCCTCCAGGGCTCAGTCTCTCACAAGCATTTCTGAGCATCATGTCAGCCTGCTCATAGGATTCAAATGAATAATGACAGACAAACTGACAACTGCAGATGTCAAAGCACATTTCTGGGTCACGAAATTTGTTAATCAAAAGTTCCTGAAACAAAATTAAAAATTAAAATGGAGTCAAAAGATTTCGAAGTTAACTGCAATATAAAAATTTTTTACTAAGTTAATTTCTAGAATTAGGGTCCTTAAAATAAAAGTAGATATGCCCGCCCAACCACCTATTCTTTCTCTCATTATGTATAATGAGGTCCACAATGAAATGATCTTTTCCTTCTGGTTCAAGAGAATTTGATTCCCATTTTCACAGTAATTTAAAAAATAAGGATGAAATCGTGTTTCAAAATCTATCAACCAAATATGACATTTAAAAGAGTTGATGCTTTTATTTGGCTTTACTTCAAGGCTAAAGCAAAATATCAAACAATAACTTTGATTAAAAAAAACAAAAAACAAACACACACAAAGCTGGCATTTGGGACACTTTTTTAAAAGTACCAAAGTGTTTTTAAATGTTTCCAACATTCTAGCAGTATACTACCATTTTTCCTTCTCACTTTCACAACTGCAAACAAAATATGTAGGATTAAAGATATCCATAATAGTTTAACGAGCTAATGAGTCAGATAAAGCATTAAAGTGTAAGGTGAGACTTTCATTATTCGAGTGCCGCATAGTTCTTAAACTTAATAGTAGTTAAGAAATTCAGAAACAAGTTGAAAGGGCAAAATATCAAATTCTGATGTATTGGGAAACTACCCTAATAAATTACAAGATAAACACAATGTAAGTTCGGTTCTACTTTAAAATACCGGAAAATAAATCTTGTCTGAACAGAAAAGCAACAAATAATTTTTTAAAGTTCAAAATATTAAAAGCAAAGTACTCAGTGGGTCATTTAAGGAAATTTATCATTAAAAGAATTTCTAGGTGAAATTGAAAATGCATGTCCTGAGACTTTCAGTGTTTCAAAGTACATTTTAAAAGAACTACCTTGCTTTTTAAACACATCATTCACCTGAACTAAAAATATTAAACATAAATTGACAAACTGAAAAAAATTCTGTACCTTTGAACAATCAGCAGTTACAAATTCTGCACTGAAAATATATTCGTTATCACGACAACGATTTTTCATGTCCTCATATCGCTGCTGACACTGTTTGACAGAAACATCAGCGATATCTGGAAGGGGGATAGGCGTTAGTAACTGGCAACAACAAAGACCCACAGAGATAAGACGTAAATGCAATGATAGTTCAAATCTAGACATTAATCCTAACTGATAAACTTTAGCATGAAATCTACCCTTAGTAAAAGCAAAAGGTTCTATTTCCTTCAAAACAAAAGAAAGTATCTGTTCCAGTGCAAATGCCTTATTATTTTTCAAAAGGATTAAAAACTTTCTCAATAGGTACTGATAACAGAAAAGTTCTATCATGATTTTTAAATGCTTATTTCAAGTTAAAAGCAGAAAGTTTAGTTTCCAATTTGAATTATAAAACTTAAACCATATGTCCAACTTTGAAAATATCAAGGCCCAGCTTTGAAAATCTCAAGTTTATTTTTTCTTAATAAAAAGTTACTTGCTTTTTCCTGTGTTGGGATTTGAAATGATGGGGCAAAAGCAATGAGAAGTAAAGCTGGCACCTTATCATGAATACAAGCTAGTAGTGCACCAAATGCTACAGGTAATACTTGATATCTTCTTCACCACTATAAACTAGCATGGGAGGAAAAAAAAACCCAATTTCATTTAAAAATGTTCTTGATAAAGCAGTAAAAATTGATTTTATTACATCTTGGCTCTTTTTCAATATTCTGTGTAATGAAATGGAAAGTAACAGAACATCTGTGCTACCTAACAAAGTCTGAACAGGACTGGTGTGACTGTGTTGTGAGCTGTACTGGCCACATTTTTTTTCACAGACAAGTGTTTTCACTTGAAAGAAGCACTGACAGACAAACTGGTTATTCACACTTTATAATTTGACAGACATTTTCTTGAAAATGAACAAAGTGAGCCTCTTACTTCAAGAAAACTAAAGGACAGTATTTGTTACCAATGATAAAACTTGAGCTTTCAAGTGAGAATTACAACTTGAAACACTTGCATCTACCACCATGGGCTGGGCATCTTCCCAATACTTAAAAGTTTTCTGATTGGTGGTAACGTTAAAAAAAAAATGTGATTTCTTGAGGTCAACATTTAGAAGATCTGCATAACTTTAGTGAACATTATTTTCCAAATATTACAAAATCTTGCAGGGCAAAAGATCCATTCAAAGCACAAGACAGACCAATGGTTTTAGAAGAACAGAATACAAAAATTTCACTGACACAGATTCAGATGCCACACTATAACTACCTTTAAGGAACTACCACCTGTTGAGTTTGGATACAGTATGAAAGACGAATATGCTCAATTATCTGAAAGGACAGTTAAAATAGCCCTTCATTTTACAACTACTCATCAGATAACACATCTCAACACAGTGAATGCAGAAACAGGTATGAAAAGCCAGTTGTCGGGGGTGCCTGGGTGGCTCAGTGGGTTAAAGCCTCTGCCTTCGGCTCAGGTCATGATCTCAAGGTCCTGGGATTGAGCCCCACATCGGGCTCCCTGCTCAGCAGGGAGCCTGCTTCCTCCTCTCTCTCTGCCTGCCTCCCCACCTACTTGTGATCTCTCTCTCTGTGTCAAATAAAGAAATAAAATCTTTAAAAAAAAAAAAAAGGAAAAACCAGTTGTCTCCTATTATTCCAGACTCTAAAGGTATTTGAAAAAATATTTTTAAAGTGACAGTCTTCTCGCTAAACTTTGTTTTAATGAATAAAAATATTATTTTAATTCCCAATTTTAATTTCTATAATCAATAGCTATAGCCACATACACAATACTTTTCTGTGGCCCTCAATTTTAAAAATAAGAGTATATATAGTGGTTATAAAACCAAAATATTTGAGAAGAGCTAATTTAGGTAACTTCGCAGGTGGTGCTATGCACTTCACCTCACTGGAAGAATATAACATCTGCTTGTCCCACTTTAGTGTTAAGGCTGACCGGTGGGTTCAGGTGTTTGATTCATTCAGTTATTAACTTACATCAACCTTTCTCACCTAATAGCTTTATAACTTTTTATGATTGTTGCTTAGAACTATTATTTCATCAAGGATGGAAAATAGTGATTTTCATCATTCCTACTGCACTTATTTATTCTGATTTTTTAATAGAGTGGAATTTCTCTTTTCAACCATTTGTTCACCTTAAAATACAGTTCACATAGGGTAAGGAAGATAACCCCAACCCTTAATTTATAAATTGCAGAATGATGAATAAATTTCCTAGCAACCTCCAAGGGTGAACAATGAGTTTTTCCCTTTATTTGATGTGTTTCAATCCACTGAAATCACTACTCTTTTAACGATGAAACTGTCCTACCTTTGGCCAGTGGAAGTTTCAAGTTTGTGCTTTAGACATGACTCCACTTTGATTACTTCCTTCCTTTTAGGGAGGACAACTTATCCCAGGCTCATTATCTATATTACCTAACACCATCAGTAAAATCTCAACACTCCTTAAAAAAAACACGTATCTCAAACACAGCCCCAGATATCTTCTTATAAGATATTTTAGTGTCATGTGATACTGAGACTCTGTTTATTTTCCAATTATCTGATTGTTCACAAATTATTCTTGCCCATGTCATTATTTATCTTACCTGTACAAACTAGCTTGTTAATTCTTCCCTTTTTCCACTTAAGCAAATCTCCACCTTTACCACACCCGAGGTCCAAAACAGTGATATCACGTTTTTTTTTCTGTCGTACCTTTTCTAAAAATTCTCCTAAAAGAGAGAAATGTCATAATAAATTATCATTTCTCCATTTTTACTACAGCATGAACTGTTATACCTAATAATCTACTAACACCTGCCTGACATTACTATAAACTATTACATGTTCATTTATGTAATTAATTCAAAACTTTTGGTGAACATTTCAAAATATGCCTAAGAGTGAGCTGACCTGATCCTCTAGCATTATAGATTAAAGGGTTATGTGTCTGGCATTTTAGAAAGTTCAGATAGGTCTCTGAAGGTTACTTTTAGAATTTGACTAAACAATAAATAAGAAACATTTTGAATTCTAATTAATACAAGATTCAACACTTGTTCATAAGAAAAAAAGTTACTCATAATTTTTGTAGGTTTCTCTTTCTTAAAAACTAAACATTTAGCTTATAATATACCTAACTAATTCAAAGTAATTATGGGATCATAAGAGTGCTTGACTTTTATAAAAGATGTCAAGCTTATCACCAAAACCAATAAAAGAACTAGTTCAAAAACTATACATACCTCTTAATTTTACTGTGACCAAAATTCTTAAACACTCTAAAATAAAAAATGAAATCTTTCATCTCAATCTACCAAATCACATTAATAACCAATGAATAGTATTAGTAGGACCCCATACATCAATCGCCAAATGGTTCAAATATCAGTTAAAAGCATATTAGTATTCTTAGACAACTGAAGTATTCAGCAATTCTAAAACCTAATACAATACTGATTCATAGATCTACTCTTCCTGTCTTTATTACGCTGAGTCTAACACTTCCTATTTCATGTGTGTACTATTTTGATTGCTAAAATATTCATGGGGAGCCTGGCTCAGCCAGTTAAGCATGTGCCTTTGGCTCAGGTCATGATCCTGGGGTCCTGGGATCAAGCCCTGTGTCGAGTTCCCTGCTTAGTGGAAACTCTGTTTCTCCTTCTCCCTCTGCCTCCCTCCCGCTCATGCACTCTCTCTTTGTTGTTGTTGTTTTTTTAAAGATTTTATTTATTTGACACAGAGAGAGAGATCAGATCACAAGTAGGCAGAGAAAGCCAGGCAGAGAGAGAGGAGGAAGCAGGCTCCCCACCAAGCAGGCCTCAATCCCAGGACCCTGAGATCATGACCTGAGCCGAAAGCAGAGGTTTAACCCACTGAGCCACCCACGCGCCCTCTCTCTCTCTCTTAAAATAAATTTTAAAAAAAAATTCTGTATGAATATTTCTGGCTTTCACTGTCCGTAGGATCTTAAAATAATTTCAACAGAAGCACAGGTGTTCCATATTTAACTTTCTGCTATGAATCTTTAAAAAACAGCATAAGCAGAGTGCCCAGGTGGCTCAGTTGGTTAACTGGCCAACTCTTGATTTTGACTCAGGTCATAATCTAGGATCTTGTAATCGAGCCCCATGTCAGTCTCCACACTCGGTGGGGATCTGCTTGAGGATTCTCCCTCCCTCTGCCCTACCTCCCATCCATGCAAGCACACATGCATGCACTCTCTAAAATAAATAAATCTTTTTTAAAAAATAGTGTAACAAATATGGAATGAGCAAAAAATGACTATAAAATCCTTTATTTCCATACAGTAAGACCAGTAAGAGGGAAAATCATCATGAAACATTATTCAAAGATACCTTTATCACATTCAAGAATAGTACTCAAGAAGTTACTAACCTGTATCAACAAGAAAGAGAAAATGAATGACAAAGAATGGGCACTGAGAAGAGAAAGGGGAAAAAAGCCAGAAAAGGAGGTTGGCATAGGCCACACTGATTACACCAGGATCAGAAAGACAGGTGCAGATAGCAAAGCACCCATTGGGAGAGTTGCTGGAACAGCCGAAGGAGAAAGAATAGCACAAATATGTGGAGAGAAAAAATTTTTGCTAAGTCTGACTTAAGACTTTTTAAAAATGACCTGTTTCCCTGATTATAAAAATAATATAACTAATGATGTGAAAAATATGGCTGAACTTAAAATATATATTCAATGAATAAACACACGAATAAATGACACATCAGAAAAAATACTTTAGGAGTTATCTATATTACTGAGGATGATGAGGAAAGGAGGAAAAGAAAAAATGAAAAGAAATTAGGACTAGGGTCCATAGATTACCTTAGAAGTATAGATTAAAAGTGCCATAATACTAACCTTAAAAATAAAAGGGGAGGGGTTGACGAGCTAACATTCAATTACCCTTGCTGAAAACTAGCAGAGACAAATAAATCATATTTCTGTAATAAAACATGAATATTAAAAACAAAGTGAGACAAAATACTAATGTGTTCGAAATAATGATCCTTGTTCCCAATACTACTCAGAATGAATAATCTAATCTATCTTTAAAAATTAGTCAATTATTGGGGCACCTGGGTGGTTCAGTCAATTAAGCATCCAACTCGATTTTGGCTCAGTTCATGGTTCTCAGGGTTGTGGGATCAAGCCCTGTTTCAGGCTAGGCACTCAGTGGGGAGTCTGCTTAAGATGGTCTCTCCCTCTACCCCTCCCATTCGTGCTCTTTTTCTCACTCTTGCTCTAAAATAAATAAATAAATCTTAAAAAAAAAAAAGGTAAGTTATTGGGGTAACTGGTTGGCTCAGTCTATAGAGCATGTGACTCTTCATTTAGGGGTTTTAAGTTCAAGCCCCATGTTGGGTGTAGAGATTACTGTTAAAAATCTTTAAAATAAATAAATTAAATAAAAATTAGTAAATTTTCATCAAAATTGTTAGGGAGTATCCATAACTAGCACTTTATTCTTTCTAGTAATAATCATGAAAGCATTCTCACTTTTTCTGAGGCTGGCATTTAAAAAAACAAAACCCAAAATCTTACTGGGAAAAACTTCAAAACCCACTAGCTTTTCCAAATTCTCTAAACTTGGGACACCTGGGTGGGTCAACTGTTAAGTATCTGTCTTCAGCTCAGGTCCCACATGGGGTTCCATGCTCAGTGGAGAGTCTGCTTCTCCCTCTGCCAGCCACTCCCCCTGCTTGTGCTCTTTTTCTCTCTGACAAATAAATAAAATCTTAAAAAAAAAAAAATTCCCTAAACTCACATAAGGAATCCGACTACTTAACATACTAGATATACAAAGCAATAAATGTATTCTGAATCGTATTTCCACCACTGAGTTCCATTTTAATTTTAAAGATGAGTTTCCATAAATAAAATGCTGGCTCCAAAAAGTTGAATGTCTTCATCAAGTCTCAAAGTAAACTTTAATTCTCCCTAGACACTTTCAAGAAAAATAAAGTTCAATGAAAAATCACATGACCTTTCGACTCATTAAAGGCTTAGAGATGAAAAATCATGACCCTCTCCATTTCCTTGACTTCACAGAAGATGAATACTTAATCCAACATTACATCACTATTCCAAAACTATTAGAGTAAACTAGAATAATTATTTAATAGGACTAGATAATTTTAAGTATAAAATGAGCACCCTGCCTTTTGAAAGTCTAATTAACTTATGAACTTAATATCAATTAAATTCTCATAAATATCTTATGTAGTCCAAAAGTAAATATGAAAAGAATTATCTTGAAGGTCTAGTTTTAATTTTTGCTCCAGTTTTATGAAGTCAAGACCTGGTAATTAAATGAATGGGAATTAAAGACTTAATAGTTTAGCATAGGAATAATCATTTGGGAAAAAAATGAAAAATAAGCTGAAATAAAAAATTCCAAACTATAAATCAAAAATCAATCATACCAATGAGGACGCTTTTCATCCAATTATTAAAGTTTCTTAGGTAAAAAATACGACTTTGGCTACGCTTCTCCAAACCAACCTCCTGTAGTTCATTATAGTGGGCAGCCACAGCTGAACTGTGTCCCTCTTCTAAGTTCTGAAAATAAGAGAACAGAACAAAATTAAGGATCAGAACATGGCAAAAATAAGCTAAAAGAGCATCTGACATGTATAAGGATAAAATACTAATGAAATTGGTAAACTTCAATAAGCAATCGCATTGATGACAGAAATCCTACTAATTATAATCACACATAAGATTTGTTCTCCCCTGTTCCCTATTTTTATTTTTATTTTTTAAATTTTATTTATTTATTTGACAGAGAGGTAGAGAGCACAAGTAGGCAGAGCGGCAGGCAGAGGGAGAGGAAGAAGCAGGCTCTCTGTGGAGCAGGGAGCCCGATGCGGGACTCGATCCCAGGAGCCTGGG
Source organism: Ailurus styani (assembly GCA_002007465.1). NCBI lineage: Eukaryota > Metazoa > Chordata > Mammalia > Carnivora > Ailuridae > Ailurus > Ailurus styani. The sequence goes on from LNAC01002009.1 coordinate 35,907, forward strand.
ATCATAACCTGAGCCGAAGGCAGC
>LNAC01002009.1:36187-49984 GCA_002007465.1 Ailurus styani
CTCTCTGCCTCCTGTGATCTCTCTCCCTCTGTGAAATAAATAAATAAAATCTTTAAAAAAACAAAACAAAACAAAAAAAACCAGTACTCTTCCAGAGTTCTGATTTATTCAATTCAATAAATGTCAGTCAGTGGATTGGGTTCCTACAAGAGAATAAAATAGGAATAAGTTATATTTATTATATTATTATATAAAATTGAAGTAAGCATTAAATGAGGTAACACACACAAAGGAATTAGAACTCATTAAGCTATGTTCAGGGTCAATGTTTTTTGTTTTGTTTGTTTTGTTTTTTCTTTTAATCTATTCCAAGAATTTCCATTTATGCTACCTACCTAAGACACCAAGCATTCTGCAAAAATGCCACGGTAGGTAAAGGGCTTCAAATTCCCACACTTTTCTGTTCAAACAACGTGCTTCATCTTTTACTTATCTTACACATCAGGTTTAATATCTTTTACTTGGAAAAAAGGGTTCTGGTGCTGGTAAAGTTTGAAAACTGTGGGCACCTGGGTGGCTCAGTGGGTTAAAGCCTCTGCTTTCGGCTCAGATCATGATCTCAGGGTCCTGGGATCGAGGACCACATCGGGCTCCCTGCTCAGCGGGGAACCTGCTTCCTCCTCTCTCTCTACCTGCCTCTCCCCTTACTTGTGATCTCTCTCAGTCAAATAAATAAATAAAATATTAAAAAAAAAAGAAAAAAAAAAAGAAAACTGTGTACATAATACAAGCACCTCTCTGTTATAAGGATTCACAATGTACCAATGACAAAAGCCTGGCCTAACACTTTACTCTCCAGGACTGATGCCAGAATTTTAACTCATTTACTGAAGTTCTCCTTCCATCCAAATTCATATTTTGCCTCAGATTCCTTCATAATATGGTATTCCCAGATGAAAATAACTTGCTGTCCCTTGTTCTGTACTATCCATCCTAAATATCAGGCTTATGTAACTACCTCAGTGAGAAGCTGGAAACAATACAGTTAAAGGAATCACATCAAAGCTGGGTGTAATGTTGAAATTTATCTTTTTTTTTTTTAAAGATTTTATTTATTTATATGACAGAGAGAGAGAGAGATTACAAGTAGGCAGAGAGGCAGGCAGAGAGAGAGGAGGAAGAAGGCTCCCCGCTGAGCTGGGAGCCCGATGCGGGCCTCAATCTCAGGACCCTGAGATCATGACCTGAGCCGAAGGCAGAGGCTTAACCCACTGAGCCACCCAGGCGCCCTGAAATTTATCTTTTAAGTCACAATCTCTACTATTTCTGACACAAGAAAGTGATGAACACATAATAAAAAAGGAAAAAAAAGGTATATCAACTGGAACTTAACACTTTTTTAAAACACTGAGAAAAAGCAAACTATTAAAACTAGCTTTCAAGGGCGCCTGGGTGGCTCAGTGGGTTAAAGCCTCTGCTTTCGGCTCAGGTCNGTCATGATCTCAGGGTCCTGGGATCGAGGCCCGCATCGGGCTCTCTGCTCAGCAGGGAGCCTGCTTCCTCCTCTCCCTGTCTCTCTGCCTACCTCTCTGCCTACTTGTAATCTCTCTCTCTGTGTCAAATAAATAAATAAAATCTTTAAAAAAAAAAAAAAACAAAAAACTAGCTTTCAAGTTTCTAGTCAAATAAGAGTTGTTACATAACAAAAATTATTTCAATTAACAGAAGTTTCACCTAAATAAAAGTAACTAAATTACAAGAGTTAAAAGCCTACTCTATTTTAAGACATTATCTATTACAAATAGAACATTCTTAAGGTTTAAGATTAAGTAAAAAAATATTCACAACAGCTCCACATTTCAGTGACACATTCCATTATGAATAAGAGAAAATACATTCAACATACTTTTTGCTTTTCAGGAACATCCTCAAGTTCTATTTTTCTCTTTTTCTGTGTGCCATCTCCAGTAGAAGGTTCATCTTTTGGAAAATCATCTGTTTCCATTCTTCTTTTCCTTGAAACGCCTTCATCAGCAGCAGATTTTTCCTCTGGGACAATTTCAGCATCAAGTTTTCTTTTCTTGGTTGGACTATCTTCCCCACAACTAGAACTTTCCTTTACAAGATCATCTGAAAATTCCATTTTCCTCTTTTTTGGTGTGTCTACTTGTCCACAGAAAGGAGTCTGTTCAGAAACCCCAGTCCCAGAAGTGGTTGTGTTTTCATTAATACTGAATGAAGACTCTGTTTCCAAATCTACTGATGCTTTTGCCTCTTCAAGAGAGATCTTTTCACACTCCTCTGCTTTTGCAGAATTTTCCATTTTTGATTACTTAAGTAGACGGTAAAACTAAATAGCAAAAATTTGATATTACTTGCAAACACTAGTACTAAAACTTTAAAACAATTTTAACCAGAAGCTAACCATTTAATTTCAGTAGTTAGTAGGAGTTATAAAAAAAATCTCATTATAGAGTGAATACTGAAAATATTAACTGATATATGTTACAGATGAATCTCTGAATATGCTAATATGGAAGTACTAATTATAATCTCTAAACATACACACGATCTTATCCATAAAAGTCATTACTGGCATTGAAACTGACAGGTAAGTTGGGGGAGTGGTTATTACACAAGCACTAGTTCCATTTTCTATTCTGATCCTTACTTTATAACCTTGGCTCCTAAATTGTGAGCTGGACACTATAATAAACTTGTACGGGCACAGCAGGATATTTTAAAATTTTAAGGGAAACTCTGGTATCTGACATATGGAAGATATCACAAATAAGCACAGCTTCAAATAAGCACAGTTTCAACTGAGTAGACTACACTACTTTCAATGCTATCAGAACTTATGAAGCTGAGATTTTGGTGGCACCACAGGAAATCAATGTGAAACAGGAAATGAAGTAGGCAAGTCAACCTGATTTCAAAGCTTCAGAAATTGTACAGTACCAAACATGTGTACAGGTCCCATTAGTAAGCACTCATGCTTAACTAACAATTAAATACAAACATTTTTTCCTTTCAACTTGTGTATTATTTTTTAAGTAGTTATTAAGACATAAATACTAAATTCTTCAGACTAAACTACTTACTAAGTGGAACTGCTGGGTATTTCTTTTGACCTAGAGATACTGGAAAAAAAAAAATCAGAGACTAAGGGCACCAAGAACAGGAAAAGTCTGGGACCCTACAGTTAACTTCTGAAATCCTTATTTCATAACAGGTGCCAGAATTAGAAAGTGAAGACAGTAGAAATAGCTTTGGACAAGTTGTTTCAAGACCCAGTCTGCAACTAAATGACTATTAAGTCTCTTTCAAATGTTCATAGGCCTATGTATAAAATGGAAGGGAGAGAGAAATAAGTAAACTATGGGACAGGAACTTATTTGGTCGTTTGACAACTTTACTATACTCCTACTACAGAGGATCTCAATAAAGCACTATGTGGTTAGTCTTCAAGAAGCTTACAACCTATATACCACTTTTAAAATGTTAGGCTGTATTATTCAAACCAAATGGAGAAGGGAGAGTAAAAGTCCAAAAATTGGTGAGATTCAGCAAATTCAAAACCTGAAAGTTACGAAAAGGTGCGTGAAAAGTCTTCTGAGTGTAGAAATAGAACAAGAAATGAAGTTGCTTAAGGGAATGAGTAAAAACAAGTCATTATAAACCAGGACGGGTTTCAAGGGATATTAGCTTTCACTACCCAAGGTGTAGGTAACAAAATACCAAGACGTGTCAAACTAGGAGGAACTGAATCAGAGGAGAAAAAAAAACAACAACAAAAAAACCAGAAATGTAATTTTCAGTATAACCATTTAAAATGATTATGTAATAACACTGGCCACCAAATTATCAAATGTCTAGGCAACTCTATTACCACAGATGGGATGTCATAAAAAAACATAATCGATTCGGTCAGAATGAACCACAGAGAATTTCAAAGGACCGGAGAAATGGCTAAGAAGTTTAAAAACTGGGAATCAAAGTGCAATAATGAATAAACTCCAAACTAAAGAGAGCGCCCCTCAGAATCTTCAAGAAGGAGCTCAGCGTAATGATTAAACTGACAAAGAGATGGAAATGCATTAAATATCCAAATACGCACTTCGACCCGGCTTTCCAGTCACACCTGAGGCGGGCCACGTCTCCATCATTTCAGTTTCTCAAAGAACGACCGAGCCCCCAGGACCCCCAAACTTAACCTCAAGCAGGATAACCTCTACACCCTGACCCGTCAGCTAAACGGAGGTCAACTCGGGAGGCCTAAGAGGACGCAACAAAGGCGAGAAGGGAAATCTTCGCCCAAGATCACCCTCTTCCGTCATTGGCGCGGCCTAGCTCTTCCTAAACCTCCGGCTCACGTTTCCTATCCGCCGCGCAAGACAACACAGACGCTTCTTCGGACCCGACAATCCCTCCCCCAGCCTACCTTCTCAGCACGGCTGAGGGGCGGCCTGAGACAACTCTCAGGGCTGTACCCGACCCCGGCTCGCTCGGTCTGAATGAGCGACAGAGCCCGCCGACTCCCACAAGTACTGCCCACTTAGCTTCGGGTTGGGTGCACATTAAACCTCGAGCAAACGGTACTGAAGGAACAGGACTAGCGCGAAGCGAGCCCATGTCAGGAGTTGGAGTGCCCCTTCTATAGCGACAGCGACGGAGGGACTAAAGACAAAGAAGAATGGCCAGAGTTCCAGACACCACACTTACCCACATAGCCATCCACAGTTCTGTTTGCGGAAGCGACAGCCGGCGCCACGCGTGTGTTGTTACGCTACTTCCGGGGAGTGGACGGGTCACGTGACGCCGCTCTCGGCTGCGAGTGGAGGGTCGCTCGACCTTCGCGCCGGAACTACGAGTCCCGTCGTGCCGCGCGCGGGGGCCTGCTCAGGGACGCGCGGAGCCGAACGGGCCGTGGCGAGCACGTTGTTAGTGGGCGCGGCTGGCGGGCCCGGGCGGGGGGGGGTGCCGGCCGTAGGGGCGGGGAGCGAGCGTTGCCTGAGCCCCGGGAGTTCCGGCACCCTGACCCACGCTCGATCAGGTCACTCTGCTGAGTGACAGCGCCGTGGCTTCAGAAGAGCTGTCTTTCGGCCTGTGCGGCGAGAAACGGCGGTGGCCTCAATCTCCTAAGAGGTAGCCAGGGCCCAAGACCTCTAAGGAACTGCGCAGGGTGGGGGTTCGAGAGGGCACCTTCAACCCGGTGCACGTTGGGGAGCAGAACCAGGGCGCGAGCACGACACGTGCCCCGCGCCCATCGCTCCTTAGGCTACGCTAGGGAATCCGTCTGCGGGGCCGGGGTTCTCCACACTCGCCCGCCCGCCACCCCTGGCGGCCGAAAGAGGTCACCCCCGCCCTTCTCTGCAGGCCTGTGGCTCGGCAAATCCTGTTTGGGGGGACTGTTTTTCAGCTTTCTGCTTTGTAACCCTTTACCCTCTGCTCTTCCCTGCGCCAGAAGATGGCTGATGGGGGACCTGGGAGCCCCCCGCCCTCGGAGTTGTTTAGAAAACGAGCAACATCTTCTTAGGGACTGGCAGGTCTTTCTTTACTGGTGTAGTTGGGAATTTCTGCCATACCTCCCTTCAAGAAGGCCATTCTCATCTGTCAGATTCTTGAAGAGAGGGGGCAGCCCTTCCCTGAATTTGAGAAACGCTACAGTATTGTTACTCTGTGTTGGCTGGACTTTCGTATGGGATGGTTGGGGGAGAAAACGCACTTTGTCCGTCCCCTCAGATTTCCACTAGAGAGTCCAAGGCATTTACTGTACTGAAACTCGGAAGCTCCATAGTTCAGGTCTTTCATCCCGAGACGTAGGGTCAAAACTGTGTCTGTGAACTAAGGTTATTGATGCGTGTACATTTTAACGTTGTACCTCAGCGCCACTCCACGTTAATGGTGTAAAAACAGCGTAATTAAATTTACAGTTTAAAAAGGAGCATGATTAGATTTACAGTTCACTATTTACCAAAATTGATCCAATTTAAAGCTGTTTTGCAAACGTGTTTTACTGGCCTACCTACTTGTCAGTGGATAGTTATATTAACGAGACTTCGCGTTGGGAATGCAACATTTGCAGCCTGTGGTTTACAATCGAGTTACTTCCAAGTTGTGGGCATTAACCTTTCTGAGGTTGTTGACCCTTTATAAACTTTGGACCAAGAATGAGGCCTATTTTTAACAAATGAAGATGAGGCATTAATTTCAGATGACTGTGCCTGTACTTTTTATTATATACAATGAGCTGTGTTGAGAATTAATTTCAGTTCATGAATATTGACAACTGCAAATGTATAGGTCCTATAGACTGTACTATATACATATCCATCCACTAGAACGAAGCGATGACATAGCACATATTTGCTGGTTCTGATGCTAAAGTCTCTTGAGATAATTGCTGTTGCAATTTTGGAAAAGATGAATGTAATTTTGACTTTTTAAGAATTTTTTTCATTAGATTAAGAGCCTCTTAACTGTGTGTTTATATAAACACCAAGAATAATGTCATGCATGAGATAAATAGAGATCACATTTTAGGATTTTTATCAAACTTAATTGAAAGTCATGCAGTTTGAGTTGAGAATAGAACTCTTTAATGTAGTAGTAATGGAAGGAGTGAATGGACCAGATAAAAATGTTTTTAAATTACTATTGATGTTATTTTCCCCCATTATTGTTTGAGAAATATCTGGTTTTCAGAAAATTGAATTAAAATAATAGCTAATATTTTGGTACCTTCTATGTGCCAGACTATGTGCTTTACATACTTGAACTCATTTAATTCTTATGTAATCCAGTGGGGTAGTTGCTATGATAATGATGATGATGATGACGATTTTATAGATGAGGGTTAAGTAACTTGGCCAAAGTCAAGCAGCTGTGAAGTAGTGAACTAGGATTTGGATGCAGGCAGCCTGGCTCTAGAAACCAGAATCTATGCTGATAATGAAATAGTGCCTGCTGGAAGACCAGCCTCAGAACTAGAAGTTGACTGGCACATAATACATTTTCAGAAAATTTCTTGATACTTCCTAATCCCTGGGTTATTATGTTCAGAGAAAAAATAACTCGATAAAGATGTTGTCTTGCTAGAATGTGAGTTCCAACAAGGCAAGGATCATCATTTTGTTCAATGAGTACCTTGAACAGTGCCTGGCACACCTAGATACTTATTGAATGAATGAATTGCCAAGAAAAGTTTTAAAAAGTCTTTTTTTTTCAAAGACATTCAGTCCATTTATAAGATTTCTTTATTCACTGTTTTGATTATTTGGCTCATTATTCACCTACCCTGCTTTGGATTCCCGTGGTTTGTATTATACTTTTGTCATTGTGAGAAAATGGAGTACTAACTTGCAAGTTTTCTAAAGTAAAAGTAAGCAACAGATTCAGTAGATACCATCCCTCTTTTTAAGTCATTAGTTTCCAAAGTGATGGTACTCAGAAGTGTAATTTTTAAGTGTGATTTCTTTTGTGCAGTTGAAGATCATATTTTTGAAACATAAAAAAATTTTAAATGTAGATACAATCTTATAGCTTCCTAAGCATGATGGTGTTATTGGAGGTAGAGGAGAGGTGGTTTATGAAAGGTTTTGTTTCTCCAGTCTTGGAGGAAGAACGTTCCTCCAGTCCACTCATCAGAGTGGTCCTACTGGAATTTTACTGCCTTTTTGGAGCACATAGATACTCTTGTTCAAAAAGTTTTTGGCATAGTTGAAAGTAAGATTTAGTTGAGAAATCTAATTTCATTATATGTGATGGTTAGTTTTATGTATCAACTTGACTAGGCTATACTATGTAGCTATTTAATCAAACACTATTCTAGATGTTGTGATGGTGTTACAAGATGTGGTTAACATCTGCAGTCAGTTTGCTTTAAGTAAAGGAGATTACCCTCAGTAATGTGGGTGGGCCTCATCCAATCAACTGAAGGCCTGAATTTTAAACTGAAGTGTTTCAAAAAGAAAAAATTCTTCCTTGAGCCTACAGCATTGATTTCTGCCAGTTTCTAACCTGCAAATCTGCCCTACACATTTCAGAGTTGCTGGCCCCCACGGTTTTGTGAGCCAATTCCTTAAAATCAATCTGTATCTATTTAGATAAGTAATTAATAATAGATTTCTAATACATAGAAGTAAATATCCATTTACCTAAATATAGATAAACCTAAAGACAGATAGATAGGGATATATGTATATGTATTTTTCCTGTTGGTTTTGTATCTCTGGAGAAACTTGTCTGATTCAGAGTTTGGTGCTAGTAGTAGTTCTAGAGGAACAGATTCTTAAAGATGAGTTTTCTGAATTGGTTATCGTGTTATGGAATCGTTTCCCTAATTGGACTTAAAGGCACTAATTAATGACTATTTCCAGTGTGAAAAGGGCACTGATAGCCCATGATATGACGGGGCAGTAGAGATATGCAAAACACAGAACATTACCATCTTATGCAAGTATTTATAAAAGATAAGGTTCTTGATGGAATGATCACATATTTGATGACTTAAAACATTTTTGTCAAATTACCAAGTATAATGAGACTGACTGGTTGCTGACTGCTAGCTAACTATGCTGGAGAAAGGGGAAAGAAAAGGATGAGCTCAGGTCTTCAGATTCTCAGCTCAAGCTCTGCGAAAATAATGGAAAGTTTTTATGTCTGCCCTAAAGAAACTCATCTCCTGTAGACGCAGAGCTGAGATTGCTGAAAACCAAACCCAGAGTCCCATCCTGAAAAATGGTTGAATTACAATGAGAAATGAATTCTGCATCTAAGAGTTTCTGCTGTTAAAATGAGGACATTGAGAAGGAATGCAATCCTCAAATATGGAACGAGGTACTGAACCCCTAAGTTTTAATCCCCTGTCTTTGCCAGCAAAAACAGCACTTCTACTCCTCTTTGAGAATTTAACCGTGCTTTGTGTGAAGTACCTGTAATGGCCTTCCCAGAGGTATTTGCCTTGCAAGACATAGCTGATTCTCCCCAGGAACTACCCTTACTATTTCTTTGCTGCTAGACTCAAGTCCTAGCAGGCCCTCAAAGGGAAGCTACAAAATGTGTCCTATGAAGAGGTGTGCTGCACTCTAAAAACCACATGATTTGTTTTTTAAATTTATACACCTAGAAATCTGGGGGAAATTTTGTGGGGTTGGATATTAAAGGTGGGATAATGGTGGAAGGAACATAAAGTTGGACCAGGCCAAATTTATTGATATAGGGACCACTAAGCAAAGATTCTGGATTCACTGTTATAGTTTGAGGGATTAGGAAGGGCTCTGCAGTTTGGTTAGTTGGCTGAAGCTTGGACTGAAAGGTGACACAAGCTTCATGAAGTTAAAATAACAGACCTGCCTTGGTATACTATAGAGGAAGGTATCCAAAGGCCCAGGGAGATTGGAGTGGTAGAGTGGATTTTTCATGTAAGACCAGCTTACCCACTCTGGGAGGGTCTAGAGAAGATACCTTTCACCATGACAGTGAGAAGTACATTTATGAGGGGAGCCCTAGCATCTGTGAAGAACTTTGTGATTGCTCTTCTCTGGGTCGGAAGTTACAGCAGAAACCACTGCCACTGAACTAGGGACCCTCAAATACAGTGAGGATAATAGGAAATTGGGCAGATATTACAGAGAGATCTATTTTCTTAATGGCGTATCTTATATGCTGAAGAAAAGAAGCCAGAGGAGAGGGCCGTTGAAGTACAGGAAGGAGAATGGCAGTAGAGAAATATAAGGAAAATGTGGTTGAGCAGAGTCTTGGAAAAGACGGGAAGAGGTTAGATCTAGAACACAGGTGGAGGATTGAGTTTCTTTTCTGAGGAAGGAGTTAAGGGACTCTGAAATGGGTGTGGGCGCAGGTAACTTTGGAAGTGGAAAGGCTGAAGTTGAGAAAATTCACCCCTAATCACTTTGGCTCATTTTTGAAGAGAAGAGAAGAATAGGTTTGTCTGTCTCGTGGGACCACTAAGTAGTAAGCACAGTAAGTAAATTATATAGGATGTTAGAAGATAACTGCTATGAAAAAAAGAAACAAATCGAACAAGATAAGGAAGATTGGGATGTTGGGAAGGGAGGATTGGATGTGGTATTGTGATTTTAAATAGTGTAGTCAAGGCGTACCTCATGGAATGGATGCCATTTGAAAAAAAGACTCATAGGAAGTCAAAGAATTAGCCATGCAGACATCTGGAGAAAGACTCTTCCAAGAAGAGGCAACAGCTAGTGCAATATTCTTACAGTGGCCTTTTTAACATGTTGGAAGAGCTGCAAAGGGGGACCAGTGTGGCTGAAGCAGAGTGAGAAAAAGAGTAGGTGATGCATTCAGAGAGGAAAAGGAGATATGTGAGGTATTGTAGATGATTGTAATTATGGACTTAAGCTTTTACTCTAAGAGAAATTGGAGAGTTTTAAACAGGAGAGGTAGGATTTTATATATCTTTTATATTTTATCATGGGCTGAAAATAAAGTATAAGAGGTCTGAGGAGATTGGGAAAAGTGTGGAATAGTCATTGAAAGGAAAGGGAGAGGAAGCTGATTGGATCAGGAACCATTGTGAATTGTCACATAACATTCACAGCCTTTCTGAAATAAGATGAGGTACCCTCAATGTATGCTGGGAACTAATTTACTCAAGTGTGTGGTTTTAGTGCTCAGCTACCAGATAGAGTTGTAGGAAAAACAGACAGTTCGACTAGTTTAAGATTAGATTTTGTGGACTGGTATTTACAGATGGACAAAGTAGCAATTTAGATAATGCCCTGGAGAATTGAGGATGGTTAAAGACTTCTGAATGAAACCAGGAGGAGCTGTTAGGTTTGAAAGAAAAAGGAAGGAAGGGTGGAGTACGGCCCTGGAACTCAAGTCCAGTCAGTAAGGGAGTGAAGGCTTAAAATAGAAGAAGCTGCAGAGTGTGATAGTGTAGTTTCAGGATCTCAGTTGTGGAGAAATATTAGATGACTTCAAGGTGGAATGCATTGCTAAAGAAGCTGGAATTTTGCATGGGTCACCCAAGTGGAATAATGAATAATGATAAAACTTTAGATGAAGGAAGAATATGAACTTTGTTTGGCCAGGTCAATAGATGAGGAGGTAAAGAAGGAAAACTAGAACCAGTTATTGTTTCAGCATACTAAATGCTAGATACTTAACATATCTTATCTCATTTCATCATCATAAATACCATAGTATAAAAGTATAATTAACCCCACTTTAATGATGAGGAAAAACCTAAATAAAATAACGCCGGAAAGGGCTGGAACTCAGATCTTTCTGACTGCAAAGCCTGCATTTTTCCCACTGCAACGTAATAACACCTGCCAGACCCAGAAAAGAAGGGGTTGGAAGTGGGACCATGTAGATTCTGGACCAGTGTTAACCATTAGAGATCACCATGGCTTGCCTTATGAAATTTAGATCCTCTGAAAATATAAAAAGACAAACATTTTGTGTAAATGAATATATTTATGTAGTAATTTTGGACAAAGTCATTGATTTTCTATACAGATGATACATTTGACATTTAAGACTGCTCTGGAAATCAGTGAATTATTAATGAAATTCCTTGGGAATTCACTAGGGGGGCATAACTTAACCTTTCCTGAAGATTAAGAATTTAACAATGGATCCATCATTGCCACAGCTTTTATATGTTGCTCAATTCTTGTATTAGAAAGCTCAAAAGCAGAATAGGTTGAAGGAGGTTGAAGGATGTGAATTATATAACAAATTAAATTGAAGATATCAAGTTCATTAAGGAGTAGGAAAATAACAGCCCAGAAAGTACTACAAACTTGCATGCGTTTACTTTTTCTAAGCATCAGTCAAGGTGTGATTAAGGCAGATTGAAACAAATAAATTAGAATATTAATCTGTTGAAAAAAGAAAATTTGAATTTCCCCCATAAATTTTCCCCCAAAAAATGAATTTTTACCATAAAATTGGTAATTGAGTTTGTATAACTAGTGGCAATTCTTTTCTTCACTTCTCCCTTTTTTTATATTCCAACCTAATGAGTTCTACAATTTATCCCTTCCTCATACCTGTGATTTAAGTTAAAGCTATACTAAATATCAGTTGTATTTAGCAAGGCCACAGTGTACTTTAAAAAAAAAAGGTTAATGGATTTTATGTTTTAGAGAAGTTTAGGTTTATAGAAACATAGAACAGAGATAGTACAGAGAATTCCCATATTATCCACCCCTACCCCCAGTTTCCTCTGCTATTAACATCTGGTAGTAGTGTTGTACATTTGTTAGAATTGAAGTACTGGTACTGATACATTATTAGTATGCATAGTTTACATTAGGGTTCACTCTTTGTGTTGTACAGTTCTGTGGTTTCGACAAATGTATAATGACATTTATCCACCATTACAGGATCATATAGAATGTTTTGCTGCCCTAAAAACGCTCCGTGCTCCACTTAATCATCTCTTCCTTTGCCGACCCTGCAGCATCTAGAAACCGTTGCTATTTTTAGTCTCTATAGTTCTGTCATTTCCAGAATGTCATATAATTGGAATCATGCAGTATATAGCCCTTTCAGACTGACTTCTTTCACTTAGCAACTTGTTTCCCTCCATATTTTTCCATGGTTTCAGAGATCATTTCTTTTTATCACTAAATCATTTTTATTTATCACTAAATAATACTCCTTTGTATGGTGGTACCTCAGTGTGCTTATCTGTTCACCTATTCAAAGACTTCTTGATCGTTTCCAGTTTGGGGCAATTATGGATAAAGCTGCTATAAATGTTTGTATGCAGGTTTTTGTATAGACTTTTCAACTTACTTGGGTAAGTACCTAGGAGTGTTATTGCTAGAGCATACTTTAAGCCTATGTTTAGCTTTCTTTGGAACTGCCAAACTGTCTTTCACATTGCCTATTATCATTTCCCTTTCCCACTAAGAATGAATGAGAGTTCATTCACATCCCACCAGCATTTTGTGTTTGTTAGTGTTTTGGATACTAGTTATTTTAACAGGTATGTAGTGGTATCTCATTGTTGTTTTAATTTACAACTCCCTAGTGACAAATGATGTTGAGCGTCTTTTTTTAATAGAGATATAATTGACATATAACATTATTAGTTTCAAGCATACAACATAATGATTCAACATCCATCACGACATATGTCTTTCTCCCCAGCCTCTGGCAACCGTCAGTCTGTTCTCTCTACCTGTGAGTTCAGATTTCTTTTTTTTTTTTTTAAGATTCCACATATAAGTGAGATCACGTGTTTATCTTTCTGTCTCTGACATTTCATTTAGCATAATGCCATTAAGATCCATCCATGCTGTTGCAAATGGCAAAGTTTTATTCTTTTTATGGCTGAATAATCCATTGTGTTTGTATACCATATTTTTTTTAATTCATTGTCCATTGATGGACACGTAGGTTGTTTCTGTGTCCTGACTATTGTAAATAATGCTGCAGTGAACATGGAGGTGCATATATCTCTTTGAGTTAGTGTTTTTTTCTTTTTTTCTTGGATAGATACCCAGAAGTGGAATTGCTGGATCATATGGTAGTTCTGTTTTTTGAGGACATACTGTTTCCCATTGTGGCCACACCAGTTTATATCCCCACCAATGCACTGCTCTTTTCTCCACATTCTCGCCAACACTTGTTTCTTTTTCTTTTCTTTAATAATAGCCATTCTCACAGGTGTGAGATGATTAAGCATCTTTTCAGATGTTTATTTGCTATCTTTGTATCTTCTTTATTGAGATGTCTGTTCATATCTTTAGCCCATTTTGTAATTGTTGAGTTTAAAGAATTCTTTTTGAATTTTAGATACAAGTCTTTTATCTGACAGGTGCCTCGCAAATATTTTCTCCCCATTTGTGGCTT
>LNAC01002010.1:0-38663 GCA_002007465.1 Ailurus styani
CACCTGGTCGTGAGGGATAATCCTTTTGATGTACTGTTGGATCCTATTAGCTAGGATCTTGCTGAGAATTTTGGCAACCATGTTCATCAGGGTTATTGATATGAAATTCTCCTTTTTGATGGGGTCTTTGCCTGGTTTGGGGATCAAGGTAATGTTGGCCTCATGGAAAGAGTCTGGAAGTTTTCCTTCAGTTTCTATTTTTTTAAAGAGCTTCAGGAGAATAAGTATTATTTCTTCTTTGAATGTTTGGTAGGCTTCCCCAGGGAATCCGTCAGGTCCTGTGTTCTTTGTTGGGAGCTTTTTGATCACTGCTTCAATCTCATTACTGGTTACTGCTCGATTCAGGTTGTCAGTTTCTTCCTGTTTCAGTCTTGGTGGTGTGTAGGGTCCCAGGAATGCAGCTGTTTCTTCTAGGTTCTGCAGTTCTTTCTCACACAGCAAAGTAACCTACTGTGAGGGGAACCCGAGCCATCACAGTACTGAAGCCTTTCAGATGCCCCACGTTCAGGAGCGGAGGCTCTTACCCCAAAAGGACTTCCCTTAGCCTGCTCCCCGCAGCACTGTGAGGATGGCAAGAACTCCGCCATCTCCTACCTGTCCATTGATGGGGAGCGAGTCATAAACTCGGCACGTGCACTCGCTTGTAACTGCAGTGCCTTGCCCACTGCCTTAAAATCCCAAGGTCTTTTAAAAGCCAGAGTGGATGTTTTTTATGCTTTGGTGTCAAAACTTGAGGGCAGACCCCGATCTAAACTACTAGGGGGCTACTGATGGGCTTTATCCCAGTTAGAAGGAACATGCCCACGTTTTCCTGTAGAAAGCTTCAAGGGTGGAGTTCGGGGGTGCCGCTCCCGACTTCACAGCAGAGGTGAGGGAATACAGAGCATACACACCTTTCTAAATTCGAAGCATTCTTGCATTTTGACACGTCTGACCTAAGGTTTTGTGAGGAGGATGGCAGGTCACTGTTATACAACAGTGTTTGTGATATGTGGACGTTACAAACTTCGCACACTGGTGCCAGCAGTCTGGTGCTCGCCTCTGTGCCATAAAGTCGTTAGAAATGAAGCGTGATCTTTAGTACCTACTTGATGCTCCAACCACCCACCTGGGCTGGGGATTCCTCTATGAGCGAACACCTGCACTTTGCTTCTAGATGCAGGGGCATCTGAGACGTCATCTCTCTCACCGTCCTGGTGACCATAGATCCCATCTTCAGTGACACAGCTCGTGAGGGGGAGCTTTAATCCTCGGGTTTTCCTAGTCTCTCCCTACCCCTCTCCCACGTCCTTTTATGGACTGTTGAAATCCCTGTAGGATCAGGGGGAGCCCCTGAAGTCCTGTCCTTTGCGTAGTTACCTGGAGCCGCCCTTTTTAGCAACACTTTTTCAGCCAAGAGCTCAAAGGACTGAATAGCAGATTGGGATGCTGTGTGTTACTCTTAAAACCCAGTTCCCCTTGGAGGCATTGTGTGTCACCTGTGTGCTGGCTTGCCAGCAAGCCCGGGGGAGCCTCCTGGGTGCCCCACATCCCGCAGACGTCCCCCTCAAGGTCATCTTGTAAGAAAGGACCAGGCTCACAGCGGTTGGTACAAACCTACACAGACACCAAGCAGATGAACGAGAAGTCCACAAGCCCATTCCCAAGCCCCACAGGTCAGGATGAAGGCCCCACACCTGTTTCTGGTCACTGGACACCCATCCAAGACCAGGTTAGGGTTTTTCTAGAGCACATGGGGTGGGGGGAGAGACTTCCCAGCCGGTTCCCTGCTAAGCACAGAGCTGGATGTGGAGCTCCCCACGCCGCTGGGGGCGTGACCCGAGGGAGAGCCATGCAAGCGCCAGAGACCAGATTCTAGACTGTCACACTGAACTCGAGAGCGAAGATGAAGAGTAAGGTCCCTGCCCCCAAGGAGCAGTGTGCAAGGCTCATAAACTCCCTTTTCCAAAGGGTGGGGGGCCAGGCGTAAGGAAACATCCCACAGTCATCAGCCTCTGGTTACCACTGGTCAGTGGACCCAAGACAATCCTCCAAGGCCTTTTCCCATGGTGGACATGCTCTTGGGGCTCCTGAAATTGTTTTTTTCTAATTTTGCATAGACAACCCTCGCCTTTGCTTTCCTGGGGCAGGGGCGGTATTTGGCCTGAAGCCTAGGGAAACTTTCAACCCTTGCCTCAGACTAGTGAGTTTCCTTTTGTTTTTCTAGATGGTCTTATTTCCCACCCTCAATCCTGGATTTTTATCCTCCTCATTCTCAGGATGGAGGTCAGCCATCTCTTCTGTAACTGCCTCCTGCTGTCAGGGGCATTTGTCCCTATCTTTCCTCGCTTGGAGATGTTAGAACTGTCAGCAAGTTTTGTTTTTACGACTTACAGGGACTCGGATCCTCGTGCAGGGGTGTAGGATGGAAAGCTGCCATCACGAGCTTCACTCGGAGTGTTTGGAGCCTGGAAGACCTTCACGGCACCAGGAGGTTAAAACGGCCGGGCCCCAAAGTGACAGCAGTATGGGGTGAGTAAGCATCTAGGGAAAAGCAAGAACCAAGTAGCACTGGGTAGGTTCCCTTGGAGTCCCCGAGGGTTTGAGTTGTGGGGTTCAGATTAAGTCGCCCTTTGGATGCTGGGAGCCGTCAGAGATAAGGGTTTCCTGTCAGTTGGGGGGCGGGGCGCGACAAAGGCGGTCTAGAGTGCTCGCCTACTTAGAAAAAACCTTCAAGGGTGTTGCTTTCAAGACTGTTTAAAGGATAGGTTTGTATCTCCATACTGTATGAGGGGACCAGGGCAGTACAGATCTTGGTCTTGAACAAATGCCTACAGGGGTTTCCCCTTCACTTACTAAAGCCCCACCTCCAAGGGAATGTGCAGTAAGTCCAGGACTTGGCAGCATCCTGTGCAGTCTACGCCCTGCCCCACCCGTGCCTGCCCCAGTCTACTTAGGCCCGGACACTTGTAGTGGGAGCCCCGAATCTGTGCTAGGTAGAACACCCAAAATCAGTACCCCAAATACTCTGAGGTTGGGCTACGTACTTTGTGAGACCCATGGCCATTTGCAGCACTGCAGTTCTCAAAACCAGAGATTCTAAACTCAGAAGAGTCCTCAAGCTCTCAGGCTGCTCAGAGATTCACAGGTATGCTTTCACTTGCCGGCTTGCTGAAGAGGTCGCAGATCGGGCTCAGGAGGCTGGTGGGCCTGCGGGAGCCCCTCTTGGCCGGACAACCCTGGGCGTGCTGGTGAGACCCTCCCCCCGAATTTCAAACCTTTGAAGGGGCTCCTTTCTCTTCCAGAAGTCTTCGCAGACACCCCAACGGTTAACCCGTTCCCACCTTGAATGCTGCTGGTGGACCATGTGGGACGGAAGGTCTGGAAATGGCGCAGGAAGAAAAGGCACCCCCAAAGACTTCACCGAACTTCTCTCGGGTAAGGACGGGGAAGCTGAGATTGCAATCTTCCTTTTACAACTTCGGAGTGTGGGGCCGGGCCTGAAGGACCTGTAAATAGGATAAAGGCTGAATTAGGCACCTGGGCTCCAGTCCATTCAGTCAACATGGCATCATGACTGGATGGCCAAGGGCCCTTGGGGGTCGCGGGGTGAAGAGGATTGTACGTTCAGGGATAGAAAAGACTTTCCCAACAAAGGGATCATGACCCCTAGTTCACAGATACTACAGTTGAAGACAGCTCCCCATGGCTGCTGCTTAAACCCCACACTCTTGAGCTCCTTTTGTTAAAAAAAAAAAATCCTATTTTTCATTGCAGCTCTAATCCTGAGGACAAGAACATTGTGTCCTTCCAAAGGGATTGATTTTACTGGTTCTGTACCTCTTAGGGTGGAACAGTGTCACAGCAGGGCTCGGAAGATCCAGCTTCCTCTCCGGCAGCAAGGAGTAACCCCTGGTCTGGGCGCTCTGTCCACGTAAGTGACTGGACAGGCATTTTATTGGGGGGCAGCAGGCTCAGGACCTGCCCCTGTCTTCAGCTGTGTTGATACAGATTAAGGCTCGGGGAGAGTCTGTGATGTTTAATCATTCTCTGAACAGGTCCTCTCACCAGGCATTTAAGAGTCCCTGTTTATTCTTTACAACCTTGGTTGCTATTGTGAATATTGTCCCTGTTCTACGTTACCGTGAAAAGGAGAGAAATCTTGGCTGGCTAAGAGGAAGCAAGATTTTCTCTTGCAGACGATGAGCCCCAGAGAATCTACTAAAACGTTAGCATTAAAAATTACCAGCTTCCTATGTTTACATAAAAGCCTACTATAAAGCACATGTTATTTAGGAAAAATTGCCCCTCATAGAGCTCAGGCGTTATTTGAACCTACACATTTTCATTCTTACTTATTTTAAATCCTGCCTTTACCGGCTGAGACTGAGGGCCCTGCAGTGGGCAGCAGGTTGTCAGTCTCCTGAGTCCAGTTCTGTGACATCTGGGCACAAGTTGGAGCTTGTAACTATTAGCAGCTAGCCTACATGTGGACATTTCAATAAAGCACACCCAGCGTTAGCAAGTTCTTCCAAGTTTACAATCTCTGGTCTTGGAAACTGCCACATTGCAAATTTTTTTGAAAAATCATGTTTCTTGGATGGGGGTGCAGATTTTCCACTTACCACTTCTAGCTCATCTCCACTTTGAAAGGTGTTGGAGGATAATAAAACTGAGTTGGCATTACAATGAATAAATTATCTGGATTGGAGGAGGGTGTCTGGGGTCCTCACCCTCCAATCGTCTCACCGCCCCAGTCCAGCTCCAGGGTAAGAGGGACGGTGCAGTCACAGAAGGACTCTGGCTTAGTAAGTTAAAATTATTTTGGAACATAGGGCCTTGCAAATTACATAGCTTGTCCCTGGACTTTACCAGCAAGTGGATCTAGGCTCTGACCACATCTCAGCCCCAGTTCCTACCCCCCATCCTCTGGCTCTGGGGGCTACAGTAGATTCTTCAGGAGCTCTCTGTTGGGGCCCTGGCTCCACCCTCTGGTCTAATCTTAACCAGCAGTCTGCTGTGCTCACATCTCTAGTGGCCCCCAGCTTACCAGAGTCCAGCAGGTCCTGAGAGATCCCTAACCCTTCTTGGCCCACAGGTGTCCTCCCCCTGACTTTATATCAAACCCTTCAGTAACTGGCCTCTTTGCTCTTCCTCAAACACACTACATAGGAATCTGTCCCAGGGCCTTTGCATTACTCATGAATGTTCCTCCCTCCCCTGGACACCCCCATGACCCCTTCATTTGCCTCAGTGTTCTCCAGTGAGGCCGCGACCAGCATAAATTTGAAATAAGAGAAAATAAAAATGGAAACAACTTCCCAAAATCAGTGGGACACCATGAAAGCATCTCTGAGGGGGCAGATATAAGCCTGTCTTGAGAATTAAAACCCAAATATACCTTCATACTTTAGAAAAAGATCAATAGAACTAAAAGCTGATTCTTTGTAAAGATAAACCTCTGGGCTCCGTGGGCCCAAAAATGCAATTAGAAATGAAACAGCATGTAGAGCTGACAGCACAAAAACACAAAATCACACTATGAACAATTATATACCAACTGGGAAAACCTAAAAGAAATGGATAAGTTCCTAGAAACATACTATAGTTTTTAAAGACTCAAACAGCTGTGAAGCCTACCAAAACATGATATCGACTTTCAAAAAATGCTTCCAGACTCATTTTATGAAGCCAGTATTACCAAAACCACACACACACGAATCCATCTCTCTGAAATAACAAAATGTTAGCATACCACATTCAATATATTTAAAGGATTATATACCATGATCAAGTGTGATTTATTCCAGGGATGCAAAGATGGTTCAATATCCACAAACCAATGTGACATGCCTCAAACAAAAATCCTATGATCACCTCAGTGGATGCATTTAACAGCTGCCAACCTCCATTTATAAAATATTCCTACGGTCAGTACAGAGTATACCTCAACATAAGGCCATAAATCACAAACCCACAGCTAATATGATACTCCACAGTGTATGAGTAAGATTAGAAGACAGTATTTGAAGTCCTCATCCTAGCAGAAAGGCAAGAAGAAATAAAAGGCATCCAAGTTGGAAAGGAAGAACTAAAACTCACCATTCACAGATGACCTGCTATATATCGAAAACCCAAAAGACTCCGACAACTACAGTAAAGGAATCAAAGTCCTAAAAGATGCCAAGTTAACAAATTGGTTGCACTAATGAAGTATCAGAAACTAATCCCATTTACAGTTACCTCAAAAAGAATAAAATAGGATTAAATTTTAACCAAGGTGAAAGACCTGTAGTCTGAAAATCCTAAGACACAGGAATAAAGACGCAAATAAGTGATAAAGCATCCTGTGTTCATGGGTTGGGAGAATGTCAAAATGTCTACTCCCCAAAGCAAGCTACAGCTTCGATGCCACCTCCATCAAAATCCCACTGGGAGTTTTCAGAGTACTAAGAATCCTAAAATTTTTATGAAACCACAAAAGACCCCAAATAGCGAAAACAATCTTAATCTATACTAGAAGCTGTAATCAAAATAGTGTGGTACTTGCACCAAATGAGTGCTCAGTAACAAGCCCATGCGTGTGTGGTCAATTGATCAATAACAAAAGGAGACAAGAATACACAATGAGAAAAAGACCTTCTGGTCAGTCAGTGGTTTTAGAAAAACTGGACCACTTTCTTACGCCATACACAGAAGTAAACTCAAAATGGATTAAATACTTAAAGCAGTATGCTCTTTGACCTTAGTCCTGGAAACACTTTTTTGACCCAGTTTCCTCAGGCAAGGGCAACAAAAGCTAAAACAAGCAAATGGGATTGTATTTAAAAAGCTTTTGCCCAATGAAGGCAACCATCACCAAAGGCAACTACTCAATAGAAGAAATTTGCAAATCTTTCACCCTATAAGAGGTTAATATCCAAAACAAAGAACTTAGACAATTTGAGGGAAGTTGGGGATGGGGACCATAAACACGCCTTCCACAGATACACCCAAGTAACACATCAGCCTAAATAATCCAGAAAATGACCCAAACACTGGCAGAACTCCACAAGTAAAAGTAGAGAAGAGGCCACATCAGAGACTGTAGGAAGAGACAGACCCCCACACCCGGGAGCCTTGGAGAAGACAACAAATCCCCATCCCACTTGGCCTTGAAAGTGAGAGGATGACTTGCCTGTGTCCTTATAACCAGTGTGACTTAAAACCTGGAATTTTAAAAATCAATTTTAAATGTCAGCCCCCCCTTCCTGGGAGAGCCCAGAGGACATTAGGAAGCTGAGTCCCCCTGCTAAAGAGACACTACAGTCAGCTGAGCTCAACATGGAAGCAAGATTTGGAAAAATGTCTGGGACACTCAGAATGTAGAGTAACTTACTCACCTCATGGCCCGGAGAGACAGGGATTATGGGGAAACCCCTCCAGGAACAGAGGAGCTGGCAGGCACCATCTCCCCTCCCCCACCCCTGGGAATTAGCACAGTCCTGACACTTGCTTCTACCAACACCTGCCCCACGATGTGCACTGCTGGGGGAGTCACCCTTCCCAGTCACTATTGTCTCAGCCCCAGTGCATGGGCCCCCTCCCCCAAGGGACTGGCACGAACTGGACCAATATCTTGTGTCCTGACCTGTGTGTTCTCTGGGAGCTCGGTTCTGGGCAGCAGGTCACCTTGCACAAGCAGACCAGCACATACCTTGTCGAAACATGCCCCACGCAGTTCAGGATCAAACACTGTCCCCAACAGGCAACCAGAACCTCTGTGGACAATGGAAGGGAAAAGAGGCCAAGATTCAATGATGGGACACATGCAACACACACAGAAGATGCTCCACGAAGCACCAGGTCCTGGGGAACAGGGGACACTGCCGTGCAGGGCACGGTGGCTCTACAGGACCTCCTCTTCAGAACACCACTATTTAAGAGCAGGGGACAGAGTTGACTTTCCTAACATACAAAACAGGGACCTAGACAAAAGGAGACAGAGGACTCTCTCTCAAGTGAAACAAGACCAAACCATAGCAAGAGACCTAAGCAAGATGGATAGAAGTAACATGCTGGATGGAGAATTTAATGATCATAAAGGTACACACTGGACTTGAGAAAAGACTGGAGGACATGAGTAAGGCATTACCAAAGAGGAAAAAAACCAATCAGATGAAGAACAATAAATGAAATTAAAAATACACCCGATGGAATAAATAGGGTAGAGGAAGCACAGGAAAGAATTAATGACCTGGAGGACAGAGTAATGGAAATTAAGCTGAGAAAATGAGAATAAGGAACTCAGTGACTCCATCAAGTACCATCACATTATAGGGATCCCCAAAGATGAGAGAGGAGGCAGAAAATTTGAAGAAATAGCTGAAAACTTCCCTAATCTGAGGAAGGAAACCTATTTAGATCCAGGAGGCACAGAGATTCCTCCGTAAAAGAAAATCAACACAAGGAGCTTCACACAAAGACACACAGTAATTAAGATGGCAAAAATTTATAGAAAAAATTTCAAAGCAGTAGGAGAAAAGACAACTGTTATGTACAAGAGAAACCCCATAAGTTGATAAGATTTTTCAGCAGAAACTTGGCAAGCCAGAAGAGAGTGGCGTGATACACTCAAAGTGCTGAGAGGGAAATATCTGTGCCAAGAATCCTCTATCCAGTGAGGTTATCATTCAGAATGGAAGGAGAGAGTTTCTCAAACACTAAAGGAGTTCATGACCACTAAACGAGTCCTACAGAACATACTAAACATGACTCTTTCAGTGGAAAGGGAAGCCCATAATCAAGAGCATGAAAAGTTGGAAGCATAAAAGCAGTAAAAATTAGTGTATCCATAAAAATCGGTCATGGGATTCACAAAATGAAAGAATATAAAATAGGACCCCATATACCTAAAACAGGTGGGGGGTAAGGTGTAAAGAATCAGTTTAAAATGAAGCGACCATCACCTTCACATAGACTGTTATATACAGAAGATGTTCTATTCAAGCTGGATAGTAAAGATGAATCAAAACCCACTGATATGCAAAAAAAAAAAAAAGGAATCAAAGTTTATCACTACAGAAAACCAACAAACCGTGAAAGAGAGCAAGATAAGGCCAGAGAAAAACAAAACACCACAAAACAAGTAACGAAACAGCAACAAATACATATCGATAATTACTTTGAAGGGACTCAACATTCTAATCAAAAGGGATAGGGTAATATAAATGATAAACAAGACCCAGCTACATGCTGCCTCCAAGAGGGTCATTTCACACGCAGAGACACCTACAGAGTGAACATGAGGGGATGGAGAAATGACCAAATAGATGTGAAAAGAAAGCCACTGGTAACAATATATTGGAGAAGATGGACTTTAAAACAAAGCCTGTAACAAGAGACAAGGAAGGGCATGATATAATAAGGTATAAACCAACAAGTTATGTAATTATAAATATTTATGCACCCAATGTGGGAGCACCAAATACCTAACACAGTTAATAAAAAATAATCGATAGTAACAATAATGGTAGGGGACTGTCACACTCCACCTACATGAATGGACAAATCACCTGAACAGGAAATCAGCAGGAAAACATTGGCTTCAAATGGCAGACTGGACCAGATGGATCTGACAGATACATTCAGAACATTCCATTCTAAAAGAATAGAATACGCACTCTTCTCAAGTGTACAAGGAACATGGTCCAGAATAAATCACATATGCAGCCATAAAACAGGTCTCAACAAATTCAAAAAGCTTCAAGTCACACCATTGTGTTTTCTGAACACAATGCTATGAAACTAGAAATCAACTGCAAGGAAAAATCTGGAAAGATCACCAATACGTGGAGGTTAAATAACACGCTGGGGTTGTGTCTGTGGGTGCAGAGGGCCTGGGGCCTCCTGAGGGACATGGTCAGTATGTGTTCCTGATGGCCCACCACTGCCGCAGCCACACTCTGGGCAGGCAGTGGATTGGGAAGCACCTGTGGTGCAGCTGAACGTGATCCGTAGCCTGGAGACAGAGGTGGAGGACCATTACTGGCTGAGCACACCCTCCCTCACAGCAGAGCAAAAATACGGCCTCACCACCAGCCACGTGGTGATGGCCTTCTAGGCCAGCAATGGGGCCCATGTATCCAAGTTCTCCGCCCCGGCCACCCCAGATTTGTGGGTAGACCAGCTCGACCGTCTCCATGTCACCAAGACGTGGTCCTAATCCGGAGCCACCACCTTCTAATATTACGGATCACAGGGTTGATCTCTTGACCGGATTCTGGAACTGAAAAACTATAACCTCTAAGGGAAAAAAAGGACCCTTTGGACCACAGTCCCACAAAACAGCAAACATGAGCACAGTGGTCTGCATCTAGAACATCAGGGGCTCACACGCTTTCAAACCCTAATCTCCATCATATTGTTTCATTTTCCTTTACTCTAAACGTAAATGAAAAAAAATGAACTTTTTCAGTTAAACATGCTGCTAAAAATAGCATCTTCTTTTGGGATTGCTACTAAAAGTAGACATTTAAGTGAAATAAAAGATATTCATCAGAATGGTGGCATGAAGTTGTATTTTAACCACCTCTTTCTGGGATGTAATTAAGGTACCTTACAGTCCACCAGTCGAAGATGTTTGTTTTTTCAAATTACCCTTTTATCTGAATAAAAATAATTAAGCTCTGCATATGTAGTACCAAATATAGCAATCTCATCACTTGGGACTATTTTACATGTGAGGAAACATATAAGAAACTTGCCCAAAATCACACTCCCAGTAATGAGTGTGACTTGGATTTCAATGTCTGTATAATCTAGAAATCTTAACCGCTGTGTATATACTTAATAGAATTTTCAAAACACGTTAAAATTCAATTCCCATCACCCACAGATGAGATGATTCTTTCATATATATTTTTCTTTTAGTCTGTGTATATGGTTTTTAACATATTGAAGCTATATGGATAAGGAGAATTTAGAGCTAAAACCTCGAGTATTTAAAGACCGTGATGCATATTGCCAATAACTTTCCAAAAAGAGAACAGTAAGACTAATGGGTGAGTGGGCCAATCTCGCTTGCCAGCATTGAATGGTTCTCTTCATTAATAAAGGATTCATGATTCACGTTTAAATATATGCCATTAGTATATATAGTCTGAGGTTATTTATAATATATATTACACATATATTCTATAAAATATATATTTATATATAGTATATATAGCCTGACATTATTTTTTGATTCACTGCACCTAAGTCCCTGTCACATGACAGCTGAAAGTTTAACCAAGCTGAACTGTTATTAACATGTCACCTTCTTGGCTGGTAGCATATTCAGACAGCTCATGGCAAAGTCTCCGGTACATACGAGCAATTTAGGATCTCTGACCTTCTGTCCACATGCCTCCCGATGCCGTTTAGGGGACAGCTGAAGGAAGGGGGCTCAGGGCACCTGCCGAAATCCATCACTACTTACGTTGTGATTTCTGTGTCACCCAAACTTTGACTCTAGGGTTTGAAAAGATAATGGTGAACTTGATAAGGTCATGGGTCTGAGGATGTGGAAAGCAGTTCATGACAAGATGGGCCTTTTTAGGTATAGTTAATCATTTAATTTTAACAATCTTGTAAGCTGGCTCTCCCCACTCTCCAGGTTAGAAACGGAAGCTCAGAAATGTCCATAGCTGTCCCATGTTCACACAGCTAACAAACGGTAAAGGGAGAGCTCAGGACTAGACTTAAAGACCATATTCGTTTTAATATAGTACACTAGCTGCTACAAATAGAAGACTGTAGCCTCAATTTCTTGCCCAAAGCAATGTTGTTAAAACATTTGACTTTTCTCCTTGAAACTATCAGCAGAGCTCATTGTCATTCAGCTGTTTATAATTCCATGTGTGATAAAATATCTTTGCCAAAACAACAAAATTACACAGAAAACACTGAAAATGGCAACAACAGTCAAATCTTTGGGA
The DNA here is from genome assembly GCA_002007465.1 of Ailurus styani. NCBI lineage: Eukaryota > Metazoa > Chordata > Mammalia > Carnivora > Ailuridae > Ailurus > Ailurus styani. The sequence continues at coordinate 11,940 of LNAC01002010.1, forward strand.
TGCAGCAAAATCTGTTCTAAGAGGGATATTTATAGCAATACAGGCTGACCTCAAGAAGAAAAATCTCAAACAACCTAAAGGAGATAGAAAAAGAACAAACCCAATCCCAGCAAGAGGAAGAAATAAGAAATGATAAACCAGGAAATAGAACAGATCAATGAAACCAGGAGCTGATTCTTTGGCAAAATTGATAAACTTCTAACCAGACTCATAAAAAAGAGGACAGAAATGAAATCAGAAATCAAAGAGGAGAATTAACAGCCAATATACAGAAATAATTGAAAAATATTACAAAAAATTATATGCCAACAAATTGGACCACTGAGATGAAGTGGATAATTTCCTAGAAACATATAACCTACCACAATTGAAGCAGGAAGAAATAGACAATTTGAACAGCCCAATTACGAGCCATGGAATTGAATCACTAAAACCCCCAACCAACAGAAGTCCAGGAGCAAACAACTTCACAGGTGAATTCTACCAAACATCTAAAGAATTAAAAGCTATTATTCTCAAACTATTTTTAAAAAAATGAATTTGAAAGTTTTCCTTCCTTTTCTATGAAGCCAAAGTTACCCTGATGCCAAAACTAGACCACCACACAAACAACAACCGCACACCCACACAAAAAGTACTACAGGCCCAAATCTCTGATGAACAGCGATGCAAAAATCCTCCACAACATGCTAGCAAATGGAATCCAACAATACATTAAAAAAAATCATCCACCATGATCACATGGGATTTATTCCTGGGATGCAAGGGTGGTTCGATATTCATAAAATCACCATGATACATCACATCAAGATGATAAAAATAATATGATCATTTCAATAGATTCAGAAAAAGCATCTGACAAAATACATCTATTCATTATATGTGTGTGTGTGTGTATATATATATACACACACACATTCTTCAACAAAGCAGGTCTAGAGGGAACATATTTCAATGTAATAAAGGCCATATAGGAATAATCCACAGTTAACATCATAATGGAGGATTTCCCTAAGGTCAGGAGCAAGACAAGGATGTCTACCCTATTTTTATTAAACATAGTAGTAGAAGTCCTAGCCACAGCAATCAGAGAACAAAAAGAAAAGGCATCCAAATTGGTAAGAAATAAGTAAAACTTTCACTATTTGCGGATGACATGATATTATATATGGAAAACCCTAAAGGCTCCACCAAAAAAAGTACTAGAAGTGATAGTGAATTCAATAAAGTCACAGGATATAAGATCAAGGTACAGAAATCTGTTGCACTTCCATGCATTAAGTGCAGAAGAGTAAGAACCCTATTTATAATTGCAACAAAGAAAAATACCTAGGAATAAGTAAAAAAGGAAAAAAAACCTATACCCTGAAAACTTTTTTTTTATTACATATAATGTATTATTTGCTCCAGAGGTACAGGTCTGTGAATCATCTGGCTTACACATTTCATAGCACTCACCATAGCACAAACCCTCCCCAGTGTCCATAACCCGTCCACCCTATCCCTACCCCCTATCCCCCAGTAACCCTCAGTTTTTGTGAAATTAAGAGTCTCTTGTGGTTTATCTCCTTCCCAATCCCCTCATTTTATTTTTTCCCTCCCTATCCCCCACAACCCCCTGCCCTGCCCCTCAAATTCCTCAGAGACATCATATAATTATCTTTCTCTGATTGACTTATTTCACTTAATACCCTCTAATTCCATCCATGTCGTTGCAAACAGCAAGATTTCGTTTCTTTTGATGGCTGCATAGTATTCCATTGTGTGTGTGTGTATATATATACATATATACATACACACACACCACATCTTCTTTATCCATTCATCTGTTGATGGACATCTAGGTTCTTTTCATAGTTTGGCTATTGTGGACATTGCTGCTATAAACATTCGGGTGCACGTGCCCCTTTGGATCACTACATTTGTATCTTTAGGGTAAATACCCAGTAGTGTGATTGCTGGATCCTAGGTACCCTGAAAACTATTAAGCATCGATGAAAGAAACAGAATATGACCAAAAAAAGACATTCCATGATCATAGGTCGGAAGAATAAATATTGTTAATGTCTATACTATCCAAAGCAATCTACAGATTTAATGCAATCTGTATCAAAATACCAACAGCATTTTTCACAGAGCTGGAACAAACACCTCTAAATATGTATGGAACCACAAAAGATCTTGAGTAACAATGCAGTCTTGAAAAAGAAAAACGAAACTGGAGGTATTACAATTCCAGACTGCAAGTTATGTTCCAAAGCTGTAGTACTTGGAACAGTATGGTACTGGCACAAAAAAAAAAGACACACAGATCAATGAAACAGAGAACCCAGAAATAAACTCACAATTATATGGTCAATTAATCTTAAACAATGGAGGAAAGGACATCCAATGAGAGATGACAGTCTTTTCAACAAAGTGTTGGGAAAACTGGACAGCTAACACACAAAAGAATAAAACTGGACCACTTTCCAACATTATACACAAAAGTTTTAAAAAATGGGTTAAAGACCTAGATATGAGAACCCAAACCATAAAAATCCTAGAAGAGAGCACAAGCAGTAATTTCTTTGACACTGGCTGTAGAAACATTTTTCTAGATGTCTCCTGAGGCAAGGGAAATGAAAGCAAAAACTATCAGGACTACATAAATATAGAAATCTCCTGCACAGTGAAGAAAACAATCAACAGAAGTAAAAGGCAAAGTACCAAATGGGAGAAGATATTCTGAGAAAGGGTTACCGTCCCAAATGTATAAAGAATGGCTACAACTCAATGCCCACAAAATCAACAATAAAAATGGGCAAAAGACAGATCTCTCTGTCCAGGTGGCCAACAGACACATGAAAAGATGTTCATCACTCACCATCAGGGAAATACAAATCAAAACCACAATGAGCTATCACGTCACGTCAGTCAGAATGGCTTGTATCAAAAAGACAAATGTGTTGGTGAGGACAAGAAGAAAATGAGACTCTTGTGCACCACTGGTGGGAATGTAAACTATTCCATCTACTATGGAAGACAGTATGGAAGTCTCTCGAAATCGTAAAAGTAGAATCATCCTACAATCCAGCAATTCCGTTTCTGGATATTCATCTGAAGAGAACAAGAACATCAATTTGAAGAGGTCTGCGCGGCCCCGTGTTCATGGAAGCGTTCTTTACAACAGCAAAGATATGGGAGAGACCTAAGTGCCCGTCTGTAGGAGCTGACGTGTTATCTGTAGATGTATGTGTATGGACATGGACACACACACAAAATCTCGGGCAACTGGGTGGTTCAGTTGGTTAAGCATCCAACTTTGTATGACAGGTGGTAACTAAACTTACTGCTGGTATCATTTTGTAAGGTATAAAAATACCGTCATGAGAGGAGCCAGGGAAAATGGTCGAGTAGGAGAATCCTAACTCACCTTGTCCCATGGGCACGCCTAGACAACAGCCCCACCTCAGTGCGACTAACCTGGAAAGTGACCTCACCCTGACAGAACAGGCACAGTTAATCACAGAGAGGAGGCCATGTAAAAAAGGGTAGGAGGGGTGAAGATGCCGTCGGGAACCATACTCCTGGGGAGACTAACCAGAGACGAGAGGGGCGTCACGAGCACGGCCGAGCAGACTCCACGCTGGGAGGTACCAGACTTTGGTGCCTGTGTTAGGAAAACAAGTCCTCCTCACATTTGGCTTCAAACACCAGAGGGGCTTAAATGCACCCCTGTTTACAGCCAGTGGGACTTAACTCAAGGTATGTTAAAGATTAGAAGGCTCAGCTCTGGGAGAACCAGGCAGTGATAGGAGACAGAGTCCTCGCTCTTAGAGAGCATAACAAATTCCACTGTGATACAGCATAGGAGCAGCACTTTAAAAAGTGCCTGGGATAGAAGGGGACACTTTACTGATCTCAGAACCCGTGCTGGAGGGGCAGGGGTCATCGAGGATGTGCCCAAGAACAAAAGAGCTGGCAGGCACCATTTCTCTCCCCCAACTCCAGCTGAGCTAGCCGGACGCCTGCCGGAACCAGCACGAACCTGGCCACCCAGCTTGGTAATGCCTCCTTCCCCCACGTAATCCTGCAAATCCACCCCATCCAGCGTGGCCCCCCACCCACAGGAGTCCCTCCAAAGTGGCACCTGACATGTCTTATTCCACAAGTAGCCTCGACATCAGCCAGCACCACTCCAACGTGATTCCTGAATCCCTGGGAGAGGGTGAGGTAACTGTGCACACAAGTTCAACGACAGCCTCCGCAGTGGGCTGGGGGCAGCTGTCTGCTATGACTGCTCCCTGCTCCGCCACACACACCAACAAAAACCTCACAGGCTATACACAAAGAGGGCTCTGTAGGTTGGGGTCATTGCACCCCAACATATGGACTGGGGCAGGCCTGTGCTCCCACTGCAGGCCCTGCCTCTCAGGGGACCACACAGGGAGAACAAATGCAGCCCTGGAAAATGGGCTGAGGGCAAACATGGGGCCTGATCCAACTGCAAGTCCAAGTTGGCCTCAGTCTGGCCCCGTGACAGTACAGGAACCAAAGCCTGCTGCCAGCTAAGGGGGGCATTGCAGCCAATTGGACTGAAGGCAAGCATGGCTCAGCCACAACAGTAGGGCACACACAACACACACACACGGGATACCCCGGAAGTACCAGGTTCTGCTGAGCAGGGGACACTGCACTGTAGGACCTCTTCATAAGGCCACTATGTTTAAAACCAGACGATATAGCTGACTTTCCTAACACCTAGAAAAAAATTCAGAGAGGTAGACAAAATGAGGAGACCAGGATGAAACCACAGCACCAGAGCCAAACAAATCAGAAATAACCACTATGCCTAAGAGTGAAGAATCTCACTGACACCTTCAACAGAGACAGAAAATATTTTAAAAAGACATTCAGAGGGGTGCCTGGGTGGCTCAGGGGGTTAAAGCCTCTGCCTTTGGCTCAGGTCATGATCTCGGGGTCCTCGGATCGAGCACCGCATTGGGCTCTCTGCTCAGCAGGGAGCCTGGTTCCCCCTCTCCCTGCCTCTCTGACTACTTGTAATCTCTGTCAAATAAATATTTAAAAAAATTAAAAAAGGCACTCAGAGATGTAGAACTCAGTAGCTAGAATAAAAAAATACACCCAAAGTAATCAAGAATAGACTAGAGGAGGCCTAAGAAGAGATTGGCAAGCTGGAAGACAGTAATGGAAAGCAACGAAGCTGAACAGCAAAAGGAAAAATAATTTAAGAGAACTCTAGGACATCAAGCATAAAGGGATCCTAGGAGGAGAAGGGAGAGAAAAGGGAGCAGAAAATTTATCTGAAGAAGTAATAACTGAAAACTTCCCTAACCTGGTGAAGGAAACAGACATGGTGATTCCAGAGGCACAGAGAGCCTCCAACAAAATCAACTGAAGGAGGTCCACATCAAGACATATGATAATTAAAATGGCAAAAAGTCATGATAGAATTTTAAAAGCAGCAAGAGGAAAGACAACACATACAATGGAAACCACGTAAGTCTATCAGTGGATTTTTTGGCAGAAACTTGGCAGGCCACAAGGGAGTGGCATAATGTATTTAAAGTAATGAAAGGGAACCTGTAGCCAAGAATATTCTACCTACTCCTTCAGATAGGAGATAGAGTTTTGCAAGCAAAAGTTGAAGGTGTTCATCACCACTAAACCAGCCCTACAAGAAACTAAAGGGAATTCTTTGAGAGGAAAAGGAAAGATCATAATCAGGAGTGAGAAAATCAGGAAAGGAAAAAAAATGTTACAGGTTAATACAAACAATGAAAGTAATAAATTAACCACTTAGGAAACCAATACCAATGTTAAAGCACAAAAACAGTAAAATCAATTATACCTATAAAAATTATTCACAAAGAGTGCCTGGGTGGTTCAGTCGGTTAAGTATCTGTCTTCAGGGCGCCTGGGTGGCTCAGTGGGTTAAAGCCTCTGCTTTCGGCTCAGGTCATGATCTCAGCGTCCTGGGATCGAGGCCCGCATCCGGCTCTCTGCTCAGCAGGGAGCCTGCTTCCTCCTCTCTCTCTGCCTGCCTCTCTGCCTACTTGTGATCTCTGTGTGTCAAATAAATAAATAAAATCTTTAAAAAAAAAAAAAGTATCTGTCTTCAGTTCAGGTCATAATCTCAGGGTCCTGGGATCAAGCCCCACATTGGGGCCCCTGCTCAGTGGAGGGTCAGCTTCTCCCTCTCCCTAGGCCTCTCCCCAGCTCATGCTCACTCACTCGCTCTCAAAATCTTTAAAAAGTTATTTACAAAACAAAAGGGGAGTAAAAACAGTGCTTTTAGAATGGGCTCCAACTTAAGTGATCAACTTCATACAGACTGCGATATGCACAGGATGTTATACATCAACTTAATGGTAACCACGAGTCCAAAACTTGTGATATGCAAAAAAAATAAAGAGAAGGAAAGTGACTGGATAGTCACTAAAGAAAGCCATCAAACCACAAGGGAAGAGAGCAAGGGAAGGAACAGAACTACAAAAACCATAAAACAGGTAACAAAATGGTAATAATTACATACCTATCAGTGATTGCTTGAATGTAGGTGAACTAAACATTCCAATCAAAAGACCTAGGGTGACAGAAGAGAAAAAAGCAAGGCCCACCTATACGCTGCCTACAAGAGACACTCTAGACCTAATGACTCCTGCAGATTGAAAGTGAAGGGACGGAAACACACTTCTGCAAATGGATGGGAGGAAAAAAAGCTGGGGTAGCAGTACTTAGACAAAATAGACTTCAAGACTATAGCAAGAGACAATGCAGAACACTACATAATGATAGAGGGAATAAGCCATCAAGATGATACAGCAATTGTAAATATTTATGCACAATATGGGAGCACCCAAATAAGGTAACTATTAACAGACACAAAGGAAGAAATTGATAGTATGGGGAATTTAACAGCCCACTTACATCAATGGATATATCATTTAGACAGAAAATCAACAAAGAAACGGTGGTGACCCACTGGAGAAGATGGATTTAACACATATATTCAGGATATTCCATCCAAAACCAGCAGAATGCATTCAACTGCACAGGAAATGTTCTCTAGAAGAGACCACATGTTAGGCCACAAAATCAGTCTCAACAAACTCCAAAAGGCTGAAATCCTATCACACATCTTCTCCAACCACAACTGTATGAAACTAGAAATCACAAGAAAAAATCTGGAAAGACCACAAATACATGGAGGCTAAATAACATTCTGCTAAACAATACATCAAAGAGGAAATTAAAAAAAAATACATGGAGATAAATGAAAACACAATCATCCAAAATCCTTGAGATGCAGCAAAAGCTGTTGTCAGAGGGAAGTCTGTAGCAATACAGATATTAAGGAGAAAAATTTCAAACAACCTAACCTTACAGCTAAAGGAGTTAGGGGCGCCTGGGTGGCTCAGTGGGTTAAAGCCTCTGCCTTCAGCTCAGGTCAGGATCTCAGGGTTCTGGGATCAAGCCCCACATTAGGCTCTCTGCTCAGCAGGGAGCCTGCTTCCCCCCTCTCTGCCCACTTGTGATCTCTGTGTCAAATAAATAAAATCTTTAAAAAAAAAAAAGGAGTTAGAAAAAGTCCGAAGCTGGGATAAATATTAGTGCAGAAATAAATGAGAGACTTAAAAAGCAATTGATCAGTGAAACTAAGAGCTGCTTCTCTGACAAGATCAACAAAATTGATATACTTCTAGCCAGACTCATTAAAAAAAAAGGACTCAAAATTGGAAATGGAGAAATTCCAAAACCACAAAAATACAAAGGCTTGTAAGAGAACGTTATGAAAAACTATATGCAAACAAGTTGGACAACCTAGAAGAAATGGATAAACTCCTAGTAACTGAATTAGGAATACAAAATTCAAATAGACTGATTACTAGCAATGAAATTAAATTTTAAAACTCTCAACAAAAGTCCAGGACCAGGTGGCTTCCCAGGTAAAATCTACCAAACATTTAAAGAAAATTTAATACCTATTCTACTCAAGCTTTTCCAAAAAACAGAAGAGGAAGGAAATATTCCAAATTCATTCTATGAGGCCAGTGTTACCAGATACCAAAACCAGATAAAGACTATTAAAAAAAAAAAAAAAAAAGACTCCAGGCCAGTATCTCTAATGAACACAGATGTAAAAATCCTCAACAAAATATTAGCAAACCTTAACCCACATACATTTAAAAAATCATTCACCACAACCAAGTGGGATTTAACCCAGGGAAACAAATGCAAATGTGGTTCAATATTCAGGAATCAATGTGATACATCGCAATAGGAGAAATGATGAAAATAATCATCTCAGTAGATATAGAAAAAGTGTTTGACAGTGTACAACATCCATTCATGATAAAACACCCCCAACAGTATAGGTTCAGAGAGAACATATTTCAGCATAACAGCCATGTGTGGGGGGGAAAAAAACACAGGTAATATCATACTCAATGGGGAAAAACAGAGCTTTTCCCCTAAGATCAGGAACAAGACAAGGATGTGCACTTACCACTTTTATGCAACACAGTAGTGGAAATCCTAGCCACAGCAATCAGATAGGAAAAGGAATTCAAATTGGTAAGGAAGTAGTAAAACTATCTGCAGATGACATGATTCTATGTATAGAAAACCTGAAAGATGCCACCAAAAAACTAATAGAACTGATAAATCAGTTCAGTAAGTTTGTAGGATACAAAATGTGTTGCACTTCTATATGCTTCAATAACACGAAAGAGTCCCATTTGCAAAGTGCACCAAAAATAAAATATCTAGGAAAATAAATTAACCAAGGAAATGAAACATCTGTTCTCTGTAAAGATTGATGATGTAAATTGTGAGGACAGAAATTCAAGGTGACACAAATGGAAACACATTCCACACTCATGGATTTGGAAAACCAATATTGTTAAAGAGCCCATACTGCCCAAAGCAATCTACAGGTTTAGCACAATCCCTATCAAAATACCAACAGCATTTTTCACAGAATTAGAATAATTCTAAAATCTCTAAGGAAGCACAGAAGACCCCAAATAGCCATGGAAATCTTGAAAAGGAACAAAACTGGAGGTATCACAACTTCACTTTTTAAAAAAAAAAATATTTTATTTATTTATTCGTCAGAGAGAGAGATCACAAGTAGGCTGAGAGGCAGGCAGAGAGGGAGGAGGAAGCAGGCTCCCTGCCCAGCAGAGAGCCCGATGCAGGCCTTGATCCCAGGACCCTGAGATCATGACCTGACCTGAAGGCAGAGGCTTTAAGCCACTGAGCCACCCAGGCGCCCGCACAACTTCACATTTCAAGATAGACTACACAAAGCCATAATAAAACAGTATGGTACTGGAACACAGACACAGGGGTCATGGGAACAGAGAGCCCAGAAATAAACTCATGTTTTTATGGTCAATTAATCTATGACAAAGGAGGCAAGAACATACAACGGGAAAAACCCCCTTTAACAAATGGTGCTGGGAAAACCGGACCACTTTCTTACACCATACCAAAAAAAAACAAAAACAGAAACAAAAAAACAAAACAAAAAAAACCTCAAAGTGGATTAAAGAATTAAACGTGAGACCTGAAACCATAAAAGTCCTAGAAGAGAGCGCAGGCAGTAATTTCTTTGACATCAGCTATAGAAACATTTTTCTAGATGTCTCCTAAGGAAAACAGAAGCAAATTTAAACTCCTGGGACTATGCCAAAACAAAAAGTTCTTTCACAGTGAGGGAGACCATCAACAAAGCAAAAGGCAACTTACTGAAGGAAGGTGTTTGGAAATAATATATCCGATAAATGCTTGATATCTAAAATGTATAAACAAATTATATAACACCAAAAAATATAATCTAATTAAAAATTAAGCAGAGGACCCAAGTAGACATTTTTCCAAAGATGACCTACAAATGGTAGACAGACACATAAAAAGATGGTCAACATCCTTCATCACCAGGGAAATGCAAATAAAAACCACACTAAGATATCACCTCACACCTGTCAGAATGCCTAAAATCAAAACTCGAGAAACGAGCGTTGGTGAGGATGTGGAGGAAAAGGAGCCCTTGTGCACCGTTGGTGGGAATGCAGATGGGTGCAGCCGCTGCAGAAAACAGAACTACCCGATGACCCAATAATTCCATTACTAGGTATTTACCCAAAGAGAAGCAAAATGCCAACTGGAAGAGGCATACACACCCCTATGTTTACTGCTGCAGAATTGACAGTTGCCAAGATTTGGAAGCAGCCCCAGCGTCCACCGACAGATGAACAAAGAAAATGTGGGGGTGGGCGGGTGTGTATATGCATGATGGAACATTACCTAGCCATTAAAACAAAATCATCATTCGCAACATGGATGGATCTGGAGGATATAATACTAAGTGCAGTCAGAGAAAAACACCGTATGATTTCATTTATATGTGGAATTTTAGAGAACAGACAAAAAAAAAAAAGATTCCCATAACGAACTGGTGATTGCCGGTGGTGAGGTGGGGGTGGGGGATTGGAGAACAGGGTGAAGGGGATGAGAGTACACTTACCGTCAGTCATTAAGCATCCGCCTTCTGCTCCAGTCATGACCCCAGGGTCCCGGGATCAAGTCCTGCATCGGGCTCCCTGCTCGGCAAGAAAGCCTGCTTCTCCCTCTCCCACTCCCCCTGCTTGTGTTCTCTCGCGCGCTGTGTCTCTGTCAAACAACCTTTGTAAAAAGCACACTTCCATAACAAGCAGTAATACATTGAATTATATTGTACACCTGAAGATAATAGGACACTTAATTTTACTTGAATGAAAAACTGAATCACTATGATGTCTGCTCGAGACTAAAAGGATAGTCTGTGGAGTTTTTCTACGGCGATTTTTTAATTAGAAAGGTTTCCAAGGTCAGCGAGTAAAAACACACCATCCCAGTTAATTTTGAACTTTAGTCGAACAATGAATTTTTTGCAGTGTAAGTTCAGCCCCATTACCACATGGAACGTAGAGACTATCGTCTTCAGAGTTGTAAAATTCAGCACCGAGCCGCCACCCATCTCCAGGGGCCCCGTTCTCCTGTTTCCCCAGTTGGGACTTACTGTCACCTGGCCTGCTGTGAGTTTTAGTTATCTTCTCACTATGTGCCTATGCCCCCTGCAATCCCATGGCCACAGGTGGGTAAGTGACCTTGACCCCAGCAGGGTTAAGAGTCGGGCGTCAGGGAGAGCCAGCTAGTGGCTGTTCAGGATGGTAACCGAGGTACAATTACCTGCCACTCCGGGAGCAGTCATCCTGTACCTTGTGCAGAGAGAGCAAAGAAAGGAGGTGAGGCAGGCCAGTCCCTTCATCTGATTCCAGTTCCTTCCTGGAGCTGCCGGTACGCCTGTCTTGGGTTCCCCCTAAACGTAGCCTTTTAATTAAAACCCTCTTTATTCACTTAACCTATTCCAGATGGTTATACCACGTGCAAGCAAAGGAATCTTTTTACCAATACAAGGACCCCCGGAAAAAAAGTACCACAGAATCTTATTTGGATTCGGAACACCTTTTTCCTCTAATCTAACCCAAACTATGTAAGGTCAGCTCCTTCCTTATGCCCACGGGTCCCACCAGCTGCTTAGTTTGGGATTCTACGAACTCCTGTTCTCCAGAAATGCTCGAGTCACCCTGGTGACAGCAGCAGAGTTTGAGAGGTGGGAAGCCTGACATCAGAACTTTAAAGATCTGCTTCCTAACTGCCACCAGGATCGAGGGCACCACCTGGACGGTGGCGGAGCTGGCCTGGGACTCGTTCTCATGAGCCAGTGACTGCTCGTGGTCTTCTTCCCGACCTGGTGTCCTCCAGGCTGTCTCTACCGTTGGTGGCATTAGTGGTCGCTGTCCGAGGGCCAAGAGGGAACTTCTGCATTACCGACGAGGTTCTCCACGGAGCGGAGCATTCAGGTCCTCTTGCTTCCAAGGATAGATCGTTGGACTCCAGAGTCATCCACACACCTTTGTACTTTTGGAACCTGTCCATCTTCTCCCTTCCTGGGGCGAGCCACCGTCCCCTCCTGTCTGGACCGCTCCAAAGGGCTCAACGCATCCCGCTGCTTCCCCTTCAGTGACCCATGCCTTCCATCCATTATCCTAATTTAAGCCGATGTTGCATTTTTTTTTTTTTAAAGATTTACTTGACAGAGAGGGAACCCAAGCAAGGGGAGTGGGAGAGGGAGAAGCAGGCTTCCCACTGAGCAGGGAGCCGATGTGGGGCTCGATCCCCGGACCCTGATGATCATGACCTGAGCTGAAGGCAGACGGTTAACCACTGAGCCACCCAGGCGCCCCCCAACATTGCCTTTAAAAACGGATGTCAACATGCCCTGTGGTGCATCCAACGGATTATTCAGCAATAAAAATGAGCTATCAAGTCACAGACGGGGGAAAACTTAAATGTGTATTGTAGGGGCCCTGCATGGATCTGTCTACTAAACATCCAACTGTTGATACCAGCTCAGGTCTTGATCTCAGGGTTGTGAGTTCAAGCCCCACACTGGAGCCCACTTTGAGCGGGGTGGCGGAATCTACAGCACCCGTGGGGGGAAAAGGCTTGGGGTCAGGTCAGATTTCCCTATCGCTCTGCAAATCACAGCATGTTCCCACCCCTCTTTGCTCCAAGCTGGTCTTGAGCAACGTGCCCTCCTAATGGGCCGCCAGCAGCAAGAAACTCCAGATAACTGGTGATTGACGTTGCATATAAATAGACCCAGAAGTCTTGCACAGAAAGGTTACAAAATAGTTTTTGGAGTCGGTTTTTCATGATAATGCTTCCTCGAAATATTTACGATCATTGGACACATAAGTGACTACCAGGGTGCCCCAGCTCAAGGTGGGAGGCCGATCTGGCTTCCGGATCTGGTGCCCCCAAGATGCTGAGTCCACAGGATTCCTGTTTGTCTCCCCGCCTCTGCTGGGCTCACCTGGGCTGGCTCCAAGTTCAGGCAGCCTCAGCTGCTCCAGCTCAGCATCGCCAGGGGCACCCTGCTCAGCAGCAGCGGCGGCGGTGGCAGGAGACCCGGGACTGAAGGCTCAGCTCATCCTAAACTCAGAGGAGGAGGAGAGGGAGCAGCTGGGAAAGGGGGTGTGGGGAGGGTGACTAGGCTCAGAGACAGGAGAGGGCTGGGTGAGTGTCTCCCCGCCGGCCCACGCACTCCCCAAGACTGGGAAGGAGAGGGACCAGGTTCTCCGGGGAAAGTGGAGCAGCCGTCAGCAGAATGTGGGGGAAGTTACCGCGTGAACTGAACAGCAGGTGTTCCCAACTACATCCAGTCTCCCCCTTTTAAGATTTTCTTTCCCACGGATTAGGCAGAGAGGGGCTCTGATCTGGGCTGTTCATGCAGTTTTGAGGTCCGTGAACCAATTCCACTCTGCCTTGTACGGGCTGGGGACAGGGATGGGTCTCCAAAATGGAAAATACAAAAAAAAAACATTCTAGATCTTTGCAGAATGGCCAAAGCAGTTGCTATTGGTTGGCTAAGGCACAGCCCCTCTTGTTCCTGGTCACTGGCTGACAACGAAGAACTTGAATGAGACCTATGTCCACAGGCACCCTGTTTCCACCATCGGCTCATCTCTGGGAGCCGCAGCCGCTGGAAGCAGGAAGGGATGAACGTCAGCTGGTCACCGCTTTGTCCAGCTCTGGCGTCCCCCCGCCCCCCAACCCCGGCACAGCCAAGCCATGTGGTCAGCCAGTCATGGCACCTGAGGCCGCATGAAGTACGGAGCTCACTAATTAAAAAAAAAAAAAAATTTTTTTTTTTTTTAAGAGTTTTACGTTCACAGCAAAATCAAAGGGAAGGTCTAGAGACCGCCCATATACTTTCCGTTCCCACACAGGCACAGCTATCCCCACTGTCAGCGTCCCCACCGGCTCGGGCGTCTGCAGGACTGACGGACCTACACGAACACGTCCTCACCCAGACTCTGTGGTTTACGTCACGGCTCGCTCCTGGGGTGTCCATCCTGGGGGTTTGGAGGAGCCTACGAGGACAGGTACCCACCGTTACGGACCCCCCCAGAGTGGTTTTACGGCCTTCAGAAGGCCCTGTGCTCACCTGTTCACCCCCCCCACACACACACACCCCACGTGGCACCTGATCTTTTCACTGTGTCCCTAGTTGTGTCTTCCCCAGAAAGTTCCATCACCGTAATCTCACACTCTGCAGCCTCTTCAAACGGGCTGCTTTCACGGAATGGGCATTTAAAGTTGCTCTGGCTTTTCGTGGCTTGATGAGCTCATTCCTCTTCAGCCCAGGACAAGAGGCCCCGGTCTGGAGGTGCCACTGTTCACGTACCTGAAGGACACGTGGGTTGCTTCCAAATGTTGTGACTCAGGAATCACACGTGCAGATGTTGTGCAGACCTGAGCTTAACTCCTTCCAGTCCGTGGTTGGATCATCTACCACCTTCTCGAAGCCTCCAGGTGAATATTTCTTAATGTTTCTGTATATTCACGTACCAGACATAACAGACTGACACGCAGCCACACTCGCACAAGGTGCAGTGATGGGGAGGCTGTGGCTTGATACGGTGGGGTTAAGTCGCCAGTCCACGTGGCGGGTCTGGGGACAAGCCACGAAGTGCAGAGGTCGGGAACGTCTGTACGGCATCTCCCTATCTGCCCCGTTGCTGAGCTGCAGACCTTCATCCAAGGTCTCGCAAGGAGGAAAGTCAAGCCAAGCGGCCCTTGTCACCTGCCGCCCGACACGCCGCCTCCAAGGCTCTGGTGCCGTCTGCCCCGGCCCCTCACAGGGGCTCCCCTGAAGGCGGGAAGGCGGTTCCCTACTGTCCAGATGAACGTCCTTCGCTCCCCACGCCTGTGTGCCGCCAGCGAGCTGCCCGCGAGGCCCCGGGGCTACGGCCAGGCGTCTTAGGGTCAAGAGGCGAGACCTCAGAATGTCACCTGCATGTCATCCTCAGACCCCCAGCCACGAAGGCCATCGCGTGACTGGGGACAGCGAGATTCCACGGCACAAATGCCATGGGACACGGAAGAGCCCCCGTGCGAGGTCAGCCCGGGGACGAGCTGCAGACCCTGGTTCTGCGCCTTCCTAGCTGGAGGCTTGGGCCGGATCCCGGGCGACCCTAAGCCCCGGGTCGCTCACCTGCAGGATACAGATGGGACACACACGATCAACCCCACGCTGCGGGCCCAGACGCGTCCCTGCTGCTGTCGTGACCACTGCCAGGGGCTGGTGCCATTGAAGGCAGCCACAGGCTGGCGGGCTTTCGGGAGCATTCGGCCAGCTGGTGCCTTCTCCTGCGATCGCAGAGCTTCCAGAACTGGCCCGGACCCGGCCAATGAAGGCGGCGGGGGAGCCCACGGTGAGGGGTCACCCTGGGTCAGAGGTCCACAGCGATCTCACGAGAAGAGGGCTTTGATCCTCTGAGCGGCCCCACACACCTGCAAGCGCGCACAGGACACTGTGCCTCCCTTTACCTGGAAGGGAGCACATTTCCGTCCCGAGAATGTGCATGAGGGAAACCCACGCGGCTATGTGTGTGGTTCACGTGTGTGACACGCACATGAGTCACGTGTGGTGTTAGCATGCACACGTGTTAATTCATAGATGTCTGTCCATGGGTGGTTCGTGCGTGTTTGTGAGGGTGTGTGGTGTCCGTGAAGGGACGGGTGGCGCCCAGCTCCCTGGATTCCCTGGAACACAGACGACACAGTGGGGCCCGGAGCAGAGGCTCCCTCCCCAGAACTGCGCACCCCTGCAGGGCACAGAAGCCTTCAGCTTCCAGGATCTCAGTCTGTATCGGGTAGTGCCATTCCGGCCTCCCCTGCGGGCCCTGCACATTAAGAATGTGAGATTCCGTGGAACTCCTCAGAGGGTTGGAGTCTTGGATTCCATCCCACAGAGAAACAGGCAAGGATGCCCTCCATGAACTCGGGGCCTGACCTGGACCCATAACCCACGGGTCACAGTGGGAGCCTCGCTCCATTCCGAAAGCACGGTGTGGGGCTCGCTCCTCGGCCCTGCCAGGGCGACGGGCTTCATAATCAAGTCCACGTACGGGAAGAGCCGCGGGTCCTCTAGCTGCGACAACCACCAACCCCGAGGAGCATCCCTGTTCCTGCGTCCCAGCAGGGCGCCCAAGACACACAGTGCGTAACTCCCAAGGTCCCAGGCTGCTCAGAGGCAGAGCTAGGATTCAAACAGACCCCAGTCCTTGTCCCTGTGACACCCACTGGCTCCCCGCAGGTGAAAAAATCATCCCCTAAGCCAAACTCCTGGTTTCCTGGGCCTTCTACCCAAATTAAAGCCCAAGGTCTCAAACAAGCAATGCCATCGGGGGCAACATCTTTCAGCTCCATGGGTTGGTGTCTGCAAATGAGAAAGCGGGGATCAACGTGCCACTCACCTGATGGAGTATTTAGCAGACGTGCCCCAGGGTGCCAGGTTCATCGCCTTGACCTTGGAAGGGGAGGCAGCCAACCGCCAGAATCCTCCTCCATGCCCGGAGGCTCAGACGAGTCAAAGCAGGGACCCAACACCCATTCGTCCTGAGCCCCCAGAAGACAGAGCACCCCACGCCAGGGGCGCCCCCACTCACACCGCCTGGGCTCCAGGCACCTGCTGTCAGGCTAAGTGCTCCCTGATCTGAGCCTCCTCCCCTCCGATGCCCGGTCTCCAGAGCAACCACGTTGGAAGAGACCCCGACTGGGTCCCCACCTCCGCCGCCACTGCTCCTCTCACCTACTTTGCCATCAGAACACCCATGCTCACAGCCTTCCCTGGGGGCGGTGTGTCCTGTGTACAAGTTACCTCCATTTCTCGGAATCAGAGCCGAAGATGCAACCATGTGCCATTTCTCCCCCGATTTCACCACGTGGCATGAGCTTCAATTACCCGAAGATTCTGCATTCACGACAGAGATGCAAGGGGATCGAGACCATTTAGGTCAGGCGGAGTTTTTCCCTCCTCCCAGTCCAATAAAAGAGCAAGTCCTGTAAAAACATTTTTTCCCCAAGCAGTTATCAATACGGCAGAATAACGTAAAATATGACATCTGAGCTGGAGGCCACAGACCCCGTTTAGAGCAGTCACACACACAGTTCTGAGTAAAGGCACCCATTTCTGCGCGCAGCCGAGAGCGGCCGCCACGGCCATCCTGAGTGAGCAGCTCTTGGAGAAGAAAGGCGCTGTGTGCTAAGCAAAATGCAGGGAGGAGAGTAGCGAACCAAATGTTAATTTTGAGGAGATGAGACCGAGTTGTGGGGAGAGGTCGGGGCTGGGGGTGGTAGTCTCTTCCAAAAACCCCGAAATTCCAGGGCACGCTCCGTCCAGTTTAGGCAGCCCGGGGACCTTCGGCAGCTAGCATCTTCGTGCGTCAAGGAAACCGGAGCATTTGAACCGGGACTGGTCCAAGGCAATCTCACAATGGGCGACTCGCAGCACGGAGGTGAGGGCTTTGATCTCCGTGAGCTGGCCCACCGCGGTCTTCCAGGGTCAGCCACCCGCGAGATCCTCAGACCTATAGTTAAGTGCAGGGCTGACAGGCTTTTCTAGAAAGGGCCGGAAGGGCGCACCCCGGCTTTGCAGGCCAGACCGAGCTACAGCCAGGCCGCCCCGCCACCATGGCAGGGAAGCAGCCAACCACCACCACGGACGGGGCACGGCCATGTCCAAGGGCCCTTTACTTACCAAACAGCCACACAACCAGCTTCGAGCTGAGGACTGTCCTCCGCTGACCTCTAGGTTAGAAGACATTCATCCATCTATTCTGCATTTTTAAAAACCTAGTTGGGGGAGAAAAAAAGAAAGCCACTTCTCCAACCATGAGCAAAGACTGGAGAAAATATTTTTGCTTAGGAATTCAGTAAGATCTTGCAATGATTAATTTCCAAACTTGGATCCTGACTGCCAAGGCTCAGGGCAAGACGTTGTGATGAATTTCAGAACAGTGGAGGAGAAAGGAACGACCACCTCTGCTGAGGGATCAGGTGCGTTTTCCTGAAAGGTAGGGTTGGCTTGGGGTTCAGCGTGGGGTCAGCAAACGGGAAAAGCATGCAAAGGGCTCAGCAAGCCAAACTTGCTGCACAGAAGGGACTGAAGGATCCTTTCAAAATCAGGATACCAAATATACAGTTAGGAGTTGGTGGAGGCTGGAGATGGTCCAATTCTCCATCTTCCAAAATGTTCAACAAACTCTCACCATTCCGAAGGCTTTGGGAGAGTGGAAATCCAGGCGGTGATGAAGAGCTGGATTTCCACCCCCAGGAAGAGTCTGGGGACAGCAGCAGAAAGAGGAGGCTGAAGCCAGTGGGGCCAAGTGGAGGAGACCCTGAGATACCCGCTCCCCATGGGACGGGGCTGCAGACCATCCAGCCCGGATGTGCCCGAACCCCGTAGTCCATTCTGAGTCCTACAAAAGCTGTTGGTCTTGTTATCGGCTTGTCTGCGTGTTATGAAGGGCACTTGCTTGATATTGTGGACTATTTGTACCAACTGATTCCGCACAGAAGGGAGAAAGCGACAACCACAAGGCCCATTAGTCCTGTCTCCAGCAGCCAAAGCAGACCACCAGCGGAACACGCTGGGGCAGCCACCCTGCAGTGGACAGACGTCCTCCTCCTCAGCTGGGACTGTCCTAACTGGCCAGGACGCAGGCTAGGTCACATGTTTTTTTTTTTAAAGATTTATTTGACAGAGGGAGAGATCACAAGCAGGCAGAGAGGCAGGCAGAGAAAGAGGGGGAAGCAGGCTCTCCACGGAGAGATCACATGTTAAGTAGGATGAATAAGTACCCAACTCTACACAAAACCCTGTAACTTCAAGATGAAGGACCCTGGGACCAGAGGTTACCTCTTCCTAATTCCCGAACCTCAGGTCTCCCACGGGAGGTCAACAGCTCTGTGCCCTGAACAAGGACTCCACATCAGACTCTGAACTTCCTGTTTTTAATCCATTTATCCATCATGCAGTGAGCATGCTACAGCTAAGCTTTTACCAACTATTTGTGTTCTCGCTTTGATGAAATGAATCCTAATTAGGGCATAAGAAGAGTCACAAAGCCCTGGATTACAGGCAATCACTGTGCAGGCTGGGTGAGAGAACCGCTGTCATAGGAGGGATTAGGGCTCGCAGGTGCATAGCAATTGTTAATATAGACAAGACGCCAGCCCTGCTATGTATGAGGCCATCAATCCTCACCAGAATACTCAGTGATCCAGGTTTGTCCCTAATTGTTAAGGAATGAAAAGTACAAAGGGATGAGACATCATCATCCAAGTCGCACATCTTGGGAACCGTGGGGATGGGTGGGGCTCATCCCTTTCTTTCTTGGGCACCGGCGGTCTGGCCGCCCAGGAACAGAGCCCCGGGGGTGGGCAGACAGCACGCCCTCCGTGCTCGGACCCGGGGACGTGCAAGTCCCCAGGGAGCGTCCCACCACACCACCTCCAAACCCCGGGTTTCTCGAGCATAGGCTGTGGTCTGTGCACTTGCCGCCAGCCCCGGGCTCGGTGGACGCAGAGCCCGTGGACGCTGACGTGTGACAGACGCGCGCACACACAACGATCTGGGTGCAAACACACCCTGCTGCGCTCTCAGGGCCAGTCGGTACACTGAGGTTAGTGGGGCTCTAGGGGCCCATCACGCTACGGGAGCCGGGCTGGCGAAGCCGTGCCTCGTGTGCAGGGAAGGACACACTCGCCTGACCTGTGCAGACCAGAGACGGGACGTGTAGGGGGCGAGACGGCAGGACAGAAGCGGAAAGCTGGAAACAGTTCCCACGGATTTCATTGAATTGCATCACCTGGGAACATAATACCAACATGCCTTTTTGAAAGATGGGTTTTTTTTTTTTATGTTACTGATGGATGCCTCTAAATACTGGAACAAATGGTGAGCCAAAGTAGCACTATTTTTAAACGTCCATCCATCCAAAGGCACCAACCCGGGAGCCTCTCTCCCAAAATCCTGGAGGAGATAAGAACGCTTGCCAGCGTTATAAAAGTAGGACATTGTTTGAGTGTTTATATTTAACCACTAAAAAAGGATGCTATCCAATTGTGAAATTCCCCAAACAGTTAAAACGTTGGAAGAAGTTATTTAGAGGACAGCCCAATCAGTGGTTAGATACGAGTATAAATATTTGTATGGGATGGTTTCTGTCACTTCTATTACTGCATCCTGAGCTGTGTAATTAGGTGTCAATCACGCCCCATCTACATCTTCAGACAACTGTGAATGGGAGGTCTCCTCAAAATAGATCTTTCCACCGTCTTCGCTTGGTGACAGGCTTTGCAAAGAGACAGTGCATCCCTTAAAAATATTTTTTAAAAATTCAGGTACATTTAAAGTTTTTTTTTTTACCTTTCCTTTAAATTAGGTAATGTAGGAATATTCTCTATAAACAGTTCTGCAAATTTTAGGTCGCTTTATTACTTGGATTCTGAGAAGGAACCGTAGCGCCAGGTAGAGGCCGAGCGTCACCAGAATGAAGTTGGCCGATTGCAAATGGGAGGGAACGCGTGGCCTGGACATTAGGAGTTAGGAGAGGGAAGGCCGTTTCCCACCAGGCAACAGTGTGGGGACACACATGGACCTGTCACTTACCTGCCATATGACCTGGCTCTGTGCCCCAATTAAGAAGAACCGTCTTTATCAAACTCTGGGAAGAATGGAATACAGGTAGGGCGCCTGGGTGGCTCAGTCAGTGAAGCATCTGCGTTTGGCACAGGTCATGATCCCAGGGAGCTGGGGTCAAGTCCTGCATCGGGCTCCCTGCTCAGTGAGGAGTCGGCTTCTCCCTCTGCCCTGCTCATGCTCCGTCAAATAAATGATCTTAAAGAAATGGAATACAAGCAGTGTGCTCGCAACACAGGATTTCTTTTAGGACCTTACTGATTTAAGCCTTTGTGGTCTACTCCCCCAAATATAAAATCTAAACCTAAAACCTTTTTGACCCTAGTTTGGGAAAGATCTCATAGATAAGACACGATTCATTAAAAGGATTTGCTAAATTCCATTTTAATAAAAACCTGAGTCCTAGCAATGATGCTGCTCAGAGAATGAACAGACCGGCCTCAGACTGGAGAAAGTAGTAGCAAAATTGTGTTTGAAGAAGGGCTTGTATCTAGTCCATTAAGAACGCTCAAAACTCAAGAGGAAAACCAACATCCTAATAAGAAGAGCAAACTATTGGAGCTCTAGTAAGGAAGCGGCAAACAGTACAGGAAAAATATTAATCTCAGTGATCAGGACCAGAAGTTACAACTGTGAGACAAAACCACACACCTAGAAGTTTCGGTAGTGAGAAGACCGAGTGCGGGGGCAGGGAGGGCACACAGGGCGGCGCCCCCCCCCCGCTCGTGCACATGACGGTGCCCCCACTTCAGAGAACAATTTGGCAACTTCCTCTAAAACTAAACAAGCACCGACCCCCTAATCCAGCCCTTCGACTTCTGGTATTTAACCAAGAGAAGCGAAAGCTTGCGGCCACCAGAAACCCTCAGGTGAGTGTTGGCAATGACTTTCTTCAGAATCACACAGGACCGGAAACCACCCAGACAGTGCTGCGTCCAGAAAACGGACTGTCCCTCATCCGCAAAGAGGAACCAACACAGAACCAGACCAAATGCTCCGAATGCAAGCGGGACTCAAGGCTCCATACTGTCGAATTGGAGTCTCGTTCACCTCTGGCTAAGGTTCAACTACAAAGAAGCCCCCAGGTAGCAGGGCTAGAGGTCAGGTAGAGTGTGACCAGGAACTGGCAGAGAGGGATGGGACTTTTCTTGACCGGGACAGTGGTTACACAACTAAGTACATAGGTCAAAACAGAGCCATATGCTAAACCGGTGGGCCCCCCATGGAGAATTTCAGCCACAAAAATTTAGTATCACCTCCAAAGGAGATAAGGAGAGAGATGTCAGACGGGGGGTGGGGTCGGGGAAGAAGGGAATGAGCACGCAAGCCTGGTCCTCGCGTCACCAGCCAACATCTTCGATCTCAAGGCAACGTGCAGGTATCTTCCCTAAACCCAGACCCTGAGCCTCCTCGGCAAACCTCTGAACCCTCCCAGGTATCTGCCAATGTACACTATTTTCTACTGCTTTTCTTATTAATAATTTGTAAGTTTTTGATCATTTCAGACCCTAGGACACTGAACCATCCATTTCACAATTGGGCTCACGGATTGTCTGACTTAACTCTTCCATCAGATCGTAACACCAATGTCCTCCCCCTGCTCAGACCTTGGCTTAGGTGAACCCCTTGGCTCATAACAAACCCACAGGGTCATGGTAGGTCAGTCAGAAGGGGTCGTGGGCTCAGCCGGGGCTCTCAGCACGCCCAGAGGTTTGGACAGGGCAGCCTCCCTGGACAGATTTCTCAGCTCCTTCTCAACTGATTAGAGCGGCTGCACCTGGCTCTGACTGGCGTATCCCATTCCCGTCTGTCCATTTTCTCAGCATCTCCTAAGTCCTCGGATGGTGAATGAAGTCCAGGGATGTAGGAGATGTTCCCTCCACTCAAACCAGTCGTCACCTCCCTGGGGCAGCCAGACCCACACAGAGCAAGCAAATCAGCAAACCTCATTAAATGTAGTAGACTGCAAGTGTCCGGAGCTTTAGAGAAGAGAGGCGAGCCAGGCACCACCAGGGTGGGCTTCGTGAAAAGGCTCAGCTAGTCCTCGAGAGGAGATGTTGAACATGTAGTTGTGGGAGAACACGGAAGGACGTTCTAAGAATTTGATCCAAACGGATTCTTATTCTGTTGAATTTCTTAAGATTGTCATGGTCGAAAAGTAAGGGGTTAAGAACACACAAACCAACACTTCCCTCCCCTCAAACCCAAGTCTGCCCCACGGCACCCTTCCACCAGCCACCTCGCCCGTCCCTACCATGTCCTTAGATTGTTTTGAGCTCCATTCCATTGGGAAGGCAATCCAAATCCTTAGGGAAAAGAGAGAAGTCATGGGGTGACCTTTTGATGATTCAACCAAGGATGATTAAAGTCTCCCAAATCACTCCAAATATCACTCCAATATCCCCAGCAAAACCAAAGACTTAGAATTCATATTTAAGTAAGCCTTGTATAAAACTGGTTTATTATGATAGGTTCTGATGATCCACTGTAGACAGAGTGGACACGCCACCTTTTCCTACAATGCTGGTAGGTCGTGATTTAGTACAGAAGTCATTGCCACAAAATGGATTACTCCCATTTAGACACCATGGGACAAAAATCACCGAGTTTTCTAAACTAGTTCACTAATGCTGGTTGTCATGAATATTGCATGGAGACCCCGGGGAGGGAGGGAAAGAGGAATTTGTATGTATGGAGGGTAAATTTTGCATCCTTTGACATTTAAAATGGACACAGTATTTATGTCCATAGTATGCTCCACATCAGAGTGCTCTTCGAGGAGAACTCAGAGGTGACATTTACTTATTTGTATTTTTAGCTTTCATAGCTTACGTGGATGATGCATAATTCATCCCGGAAGTTCTGTGGCTCAACAAAAACTAATTCAGTTTATCCCCTTTCAATGCAACTTCAAACACACATGACAAGATGTGTGCATTCGTGGCTAGAGTGTGGACGTGTGTGTGAGCACAGGAAAGCTAGACTCGATATTTCGCTTTGGTCCTTTTGGGAGTCTTTATATAGAATTTCTCATTATGGGAGTGTCTCAACCTATTTTCCTCGAAATAAATCATTATTCATTAGTACCCAAAGATAGACATTGGCACTACCAGATAAGAGAAAATGAACTAAAGATAACTTTCTCGTGTATTGAAATGTCCATGCCAACCACAGCCTAAAAACATAATTAGTATTTTTACTAGGATAATGACTCACAACTGAACACCAGGTGCGCCCGAACAAGTTTAACACGCAAATGCTCTGCCACTGTGTTGACGTCACTTGTCCAACAAGATTTTTCTGTTCTGCTCCAGTCTTCAAGCCCCGCATTCACAGCAGCATTACCCACAACAGCCAAGACATGGAAACCACCCAAGGGCCCGTCAACAGGTGAACGGATGAAGAAGTTGTGGCATCGAGTGGCAATGAATCTTCTTCCACCGTGAAAAGAGAAGGCAATCCTGCCAGACATAACACGGTGGATGAACCTAGAGGTCAGGGTGCTGAGTGAAATCAGCCAGACAGGGGAAGACAGATACTAGGGACTGGGGGAAAGAGGGAGCTTTTAATCAAAGGGAACACACCTCCAGTTACGAGGACGTCCTGGGGATTTAACGTACAGCGTGGTGATGAGGGCAGATACCAAGTATAGAACACAGAATTAGCTAAGTTCATTAGTTCGAACCACACAGAGAGGGGCCAGGTCCATCGGGAAGTGTGTAATCACTGCACAGATGTCTGCCACGTAACACTGTACGCCCAGCCTACACAACTCATCGGCTAGACCTCAGTGGAGCAGACAAGAAGTAAGAGTTCTCCCAAGGCCCTGAGCTGGAGGACTCCTGACCCCCTAAGATTAGCATCAGTGAGCCAGGAAGCCAACTCTGCCCTACCCCACAGGCCTCAGCAACTGAAATAAGGATACACGGACAGACACGGGTGCTGCATTCAAGGTCTTTTCTCTTGGAGGTGGGGGGGGGGGAGGACTTGGCGTTGTGGGGGCGGTGGCCCATGTTGGTTGAGTTCCCTCTCTCCTCCGATAAAAAAGTTGTATCCTGGGACGAGAAAAGGGGACCTGGTACAAGGAGGGCAAGGAACACCTGCTGCAGCGTGGGGGGTTTTCGGCCAGGCCCGGCCCCCCTGCTCCGCACACCCACTGGGAGGGGGAGCCCGGAGATGAAGGGCACTCAGAGTTCCGTACCAAAAAAGAGAAAAGAGAGGAGAGAGGAGAAGAAAAAAGGAAAAAAGCAAGTCGTAGAGGTTAGAAAACACACACCCGCCGTGTCTGGGAAGAGCGGAACGGGGGAGCGCCAGCAGACGCGCCATCCGGAGCTCTCAGCTTCGGAGACCGCTGCGCATCCTGCTCGTTGGCTTACACAGAGGGCACTACGAATAGAACCCCGTCTTCTCCTTTCCTGCTGAAACTGCAACATAAGCATTCTGCCTGCGATGAAAATATTGAAATCGAGGAGTTTTATTTTTCAAGGTAAACACTGTACGATCATTTTGGAAAAGGCTGCTAAACAAAGAACGGGCACCGTCCACGGGTATTCCATTACCCACATTCAGCATCTTCCACCCATCCAAGTGTCTTCCTAGATATCCAATCGGCAAGGCCATGTTTCTGGAATAAGTTAGGGGACACAGGCCTAGAGCACAGCTGTACCCTGATGCAGAGCTTGACGCAGACAACCTCTAGCAAAGATCCTACCATCATTTGTGACCCCAAAATATTCCCAGACTTGGAACGATCCCTGCTCCCTTGTTGGATGGCCATATTCCTCTCCCTGCCACCCCCACCTGGTGGTTCTCACCCTGTACAAATCCAGAATCCTGGTTCAACCCATGACTGCAGGCTACAGTCTCACTCTCCAAAGACAGGTTTTGTAGGTTTCAGTAACAAAGCTGATTCGGAGAACCACTGTCCTTGACTATTACACAAGACCAGTCTTCAGGTACCATAGCAAATCTAGTTTTAAACAAACAGTTCCCGCCCTGCTACTAAGCATTGCTCTAAGCCCCTCACCAAGGCGAATGGTTTTGCTGTTCGTAGCAATGAAGATGTGATGGTTAAACCCATTTTACAAACAGAGAAACGGAGGCTCAAAAGTCTCTCGACCTCAGAGCACACAGTCTGAGCGCAGGAGCCAGGATGGAGGCCAAGACCCCTGCTCTGGGGGTTCCTGATCTTGTCCGCTTTGGAGCCACAGCCTTTTGGAAGCAGGGGGGCTGCCGCTCCCGGGGCACTGCTCCCTCACCCCGTTACCCCCGGCACGGGTAATAGCAAAGCTCTGCTCCCACACTCCCTTACGGTTTGTTGGAAGCAGAAGCCTGCTCTTTTGTGCAAACCACCACTAGCAATGCCATCTTGTCTATCAGGGTGTTTCCCCAAGTATCTCCAGGTGTCGGACCATGATCGGGTTGGAACCCAGCTCCGAGTACCACACAGCAGTCTGCAAAGCCCCTCGTTAACCACCTGTAGGATGCCCACCTTGAGCAGCAAGCTCGCGTGGACCGTGGTCCTCAGTCCCGAGAACCACTGGGAGAAGCGTGAACTTCTTCAGAAGCCCCGGGTGCCACCTGCCGAGACCCTCATCCCCCTCTGGGTGCAGGTGGACAGGGGGCATCCCGTGTGCTCCCCTCTGCTTGTAACAGCCCCCGGGGTTGAGAACCACCCCGAAGAGAGACATCTGGGCTCATCCGCATGGTAGGAAGGATGGGGCGGGGTATCTGAGCAGCCCCTGTGGCCCAGGGCTGGAGCACCAGGGGTCACCTGGACTGTCGGGGATACATAAATGCCCAGTGTGCCCGAGAATCCCATGGGAGAAAGGACACCCTCCCCACTACCCGGCCGTCCTGCCAACCACCGTGGCGGAGGCAGAGCAAGGAATACGTTTAGAAAGAGGTGCGGAGTGGTGCCCCGAGTGCAGATCAGAACTGGGGTTGATGTAATACTGGACTATTTGGGGAGTGGGGCAGGCAGAATACCCCCAGCCCTCAGTGTCCAACCCCTAATCCCCAGAACTTACGAAGAGCTATGTGACGTGGTGGGGTGCGGGGAAGACTTTACAGATTAGTGGTCCTGACCTTGAGAACACGGGGGGGGGGGGGGGACC
>LNAC01002011.1:609-56250 GCA_002007465.1 Ailurus styani
AATTCAATGAATTTAACTTTGAACGACTGAAGAATCATGGGGAAAAAGCCATGAATTGTCTCCGTTGCTTTTCTGTAGTTCTGGGGTTCCGCAATGCTTGGCGGACTTGAACTTGACTTTGACTGGATGGTTTGTTTTATTTTGTTTGTTTTTTCCCTTGGTCTTCTGGGGGAGGGGCCTGTTGCTGTAATTCTCAAGTGTCTCTGCCAGAGGCGGATTCCCACCGCCCTCACCAGGGGCCAGGCTAAGTAATCATCTCGGGTTCGCTCTCGGGAGCTTTTGTTCCCTGAACGCTTTCCGTACCTCGTTGGAGGACGGGACTGAAAATGGCGGCTCCCAGTCTCCGACCCGGAGTTGCCGAGAGCCTGGGGCCTCAGTCCTCAGCGCGCCTCAGAGAAAAGCAGTCCCTCCCGTCTCCTGGTCTCCGGCCGCGCTCCGAGCTCACCCGGCCTGTGACCGAGCGTCTCTGTCTCTGGCGCGGCCCCGCTTAGAATCTCCAAACCCGGCAGATCCTGCAGCCGCTCCCGCACCGCTGCTCCCGGAGGAGGAAGGTGAGTCTCTCCGGGTCTGCCGCCCGTGGGGTCCCCGCTCACAGATCAGTGGCCCGGCTGCGCTTCAGATCACAGCCCAAGGTAACCCCGAGCTGAGAGACACCTCAGCTCAGCTCCATCTCTCCCGCCGGCTTCTCTCTGAGACCTGGGAGCTCGGTCACACTCAGACACCCCTGGTCTTTTTGTGTCCCCGTGGGTCCTGAAACCACACTGTCCCTGCAGGGGTTTCACCCCCCGCTTGGTCTCTGGGGCGACGTCCCTCCGTGGAGCCGACTTCTCACAGTTCCGAGTCTGTGCTCCGCTGCTCGCTCCCTTGCCGGCAACCGGCCCCTCCCCCCAGGGTCCATCTTCCCGTCGCCTCAGATTCACTTCTCCGCACGTCCTACCTTCCAGAAGGTGGTCAATTTTCTGTTCCTAGAATTGCTGCTCTTCTTCTCTTCGATCTCCGGTAGAATTTGTATGTGTTCAGAATAGTTTGATAGCTCTCTGGGTGAATTCCTGGAACCAGATGATAATCGGTCTCCTACTCCTCTGCCATCTTGCCGCTCCTCCAAACTTTTGGGTTTTTATAAAGAAGATTCTACCCTGAGAATTTTCTGTTCTGGTAATGGTAATCAGACCAACTTCTCACTAAGAACACTAGAAAAATAGAAAAAAATATTTTTAAAGAGTCTGAAGGAACCAATGAATTAACAAGATAGTGAAGAAGTATAAGTCCAGGATCTGGGAGAACAGAACACAGAGAAGTGAACTGAGCATCTGGGATAAATTTTCCATAGGATTAGCACCATGGGAAGAGAGGCTATTAATTAATTTTCAACTGATCTGAGGGCAATGGGTGAAAGCTGTACACCCAGCATCTTTCTCACTCAACCTCTTCTGATTCCTTTGGAGAGCTTTCTATCCATGCTATGTACAACTGGTAGGGATTTTAATCATTAATCCCAACAGGTAGGTATACAACCCAAGCTGGGGACAATCAAATAAAATGCCAACATTAAGATAAATAATAAGGTGAGAATTATGAAATATGAAGTCCAGCTCATAGAGGTATCTAGGGGATGGATACTAGGAAGAGAGTCGCACAATGTGTGATCAGTCAGATCAGGAGTGGGTGGCATGGAATCTAAGAGAAGAAAGTATTTCATGAAAACTAGAGAGGTCAGACAACAATGAAGTGTCATTATATATGATAGCATGGAGGTGTTGGTGATTTCTAACAGGAGAAATTTCAGAAAAATGGTAGGGGGAAAAGCCAGATTGGAGTAGGAGGAGAGAAATCAGGTGATAAGGAAATGAAAACATTATATAGACAATTATTTTGTGATTTCGGTTTGAAGGGGGTAAAAAATGTGGCCCTCTCGGGAGGTAGATAAAAAGTCAAGGGAGTGTTTGTTCTGTGTTGTTTTGCTTAAGATGAAAGATATTCAGGCATGTTTGTGTGACCTCGCTGAAGTTGAATCTATTTTTATTATACATGAAACCAGTTTTGTCCTAGTTAAGTTCTTACTCTTACATTGTTTTCTATGACCAACTTCTTGACATCAGTTGTTGACAGTAGATAAATTTTTAAGGCCTGACTTTAGACATAAATACTTGGGAGCTATAGAATTGTCATGAGGTGGATCCTATGTCACTAGTCTAATCACGATGGGCCATGCTAAGGTCTTACAGTTGGCTAATGACAGGATCTTGTCCTTGAAGACTAGTGAAGCCAACATAGAACTTTAACTTCACTGCTGAATCTAATGTTATACAGGGTTCAAATTCACTTTCAAAACTGTCAAATATATATGTAGAGAGAAACAACCCCAAAGCCTCCTTCCACCAGTCTCCTGAGAGTGTAATGTGTGTGATCCTGTTCTTTAGACAATGATCATGTTTGGGATATTGATAACATTGAATTTCTGGACTTTAAATCTGGAATTTGGACCTTAAAGTTGGGCAAAATCTCTGATGTACATTATGAGCCCCTAAATGGCCAGTTGGTTGGAATCCTTAGCGGTCTATTTAGGGGAAGGTAGAGTTCAACATTCAGTTCTCTTATTTCTTAATCAGGTAATCGGCCCTATAAAGCTCCCTTTCATTCTGAGCACCAACTCAGAATCTAGTCAAAGTTGTGGACTAAGCAGTTAGTATATAATGCTTATTTATGATCATTTTTTTAGGGAAATGCCAAGAAAGAGCAAAATATGTGAGCAGAAAAACAAAAACAAAATCACAGGGTAAATTGAGATGAAATAATCAAGCATTTGAAGTTTTCTAAAAACTTCTCTTAAAAAAGAGCAAATAGATTAATATTTCGAGCAGTAATCAAGCATCAGATTCAAACCTAGGTGATTGAATATATCATGTGAAGAGTTTACACAGCCAAAGCAAAGTTACAAGTTTATTATCTCCTTGGAAACTTAATTCTCAAGTCCTTGTCATGGTCTGCAAACTGCCACAGATATAAAATTACTTGAAATAGATTGGTGTCCTCGTCCCAGACAAGCCACCTAATGCAAGTATAGCTGACATTACTAAAACAAGCAATACTTTCCACAGGATATTAAACATCTGGCTCAAGACTTACAAATCTATGAAACTACCAGATTGCTATTTCTGAAAGTGCCAGGCTCCTGACTACATTTGGCAGGCAGGCTGGGGTGGGGTGGGGAGCAGGGAATAAGCCTATATTTGAGCAAGGCAGCTTTCTGAAATTTTACCAGGTTTTTTTGAACTTCCTGTTTTCTTGTGAATTATCTAGGTTATTGCTTTTTTTCCTTAAAAACTTTACCCTTACAGGAAAGATGCAAATAAGCATGCAAGTATACACATATACACATGTACGGTAGATTAATTTATTTCTTCTAGAATGATCTATAGTAAATTTTTTGTAGTTTTCCTTTTTTAATGATGCAAATTGTGATGAAAAACTGCACCGCATTAAGTTGGTAACATTGGACCCATTTCATCATGGAAGTGGCAATGATTTGTCCTCACTGGAATAGTTTCTTATTTAGAGAATGGCTTTGCCTTCTCTACTGGCACCAGCACCCCCACCCACAGATTTATCGAATGCCTTAGAACCCATCAGGTATCCCATACAACATAGATTCAGACTGAGCAATACATTTCACAGCATGAAAAGTATGGCACTTGGCTCTCACCTCTGGAATTCTCAGGACTCACCACCTACTCTATCACTGAGAAGAAGCTGGCCACTTAAAACGGTTATGTTGCTAAATGGAAAACAAACTCCTGCATAGTCAGGGTGCTCAGAATGTGCTATATATATTCTCAACCACAGCTGATACACAGAGCTGGAGAAAAAAGTAGTAGTGATCCCTTTCATTATTATTCTTAATAACCCGTGGGTACAGTTTTTGCTTCCCATCCCAGAACCTTGGGATCTCTTGATCTAAAGGGCTTCATTCCCATGGGAGGGATCCTTCTACCAGGGGACAAAGAATGGCCCCATCGAATCTGAAACATGGGTTGTCCCTGACCCGGTTGTCTTCCTTATACCACTGATACAACAGGCAAAGCAGTCATTTAAATGGGGTTAACTGGGTGATTAACTAGGGTGATTGGTCCTGATAAGTAATGGGCAATTGGGTTTCTGCTATGAAATGGTTTGGAAGTAGTTTCTTGCTGAGATTAATTTCTAGGTCACCTTGCCATCTCCTGTTTGGATTTTTAGCATTTCCATTACCTGTGTAGTCAGTTTCCTCCATTAAATTCCCTCTGTTTTAAACTGAGGGTTACTGGGGGGTGGAAGGGTAGGGATAGGGTGGATGGGTTATGGACATTGGGGAGGGTTTGTACTATGGTGAATGCTGTGAAATGTGTAAGCCTGATGATTCACAGACCTGTACCCCTGGGGCAAATAATAATAAAAAAATAAATAAAAATTTAAAAAAAGAAAGAAAATGAAAAATAAATAAATTCCCTCTGTTTTAAATATTTAGAGTGGTCCCATAAGATCCTGATTGATATAGGTATTGGTATCAGGTGTGGTCCTATGAAAAATCCCTCAGGATGAGATTCTAAGATTGGTTTCTCATCTGTTTGAACACAATTTCAGGGTTGTCTTCCTTAACAGATAGAAAATGGGTTACCAGTATTTTTGGAATGCTCACCTTCCTCCTCTGTAGTAGAACCTCCATATATTATCTGAACCTATGGGCACCCAGAACAACTATTAGTCCTAGCCAACCTGACTTGCACTATGTATACTTAATATAAACAGGATTAGTGTGTGTAACAAGCCATCTTTAAAGGTAGGGGCTTGCACTTCCCTTCCCCTTTTCTCTTTTCAGCTGTCTGGAATATAGACATAGAAACTGGAACTCCAACAGACATCTTGGATTTTCCTTTAGGATAGCAGAAAAGAAAGCTTGAAGGATCCTTGGTCTCTGATGAATTTAAAGAACTTTCTTATCACCCCAAAGGCTGGATAAAACCAGTGATGTTGTCAGTGGCCCGAGGGAGGCCAGGGGCTCCTTCCTAGAAATAAACAAGATCCCATATCTTAACTGGAATCCATGAAGACCCAGAAAGAAGGACACACAAGGAGGTCTCTCCTCTCCTATGGAAGGCAGATTCCTAAGCTTCCTCTTATGTCCATTTGCTACATTGTGAAGGAGACAGAAGGGAGGAATTTCTGTAATAAAGAGATGATCTTCAAATTCCCTGAATACATACCCCAAAAAGACTCAAAGTTCCAAAGAAAATGATTTAAACCAGAAGGGACTGAGACACCATCCGCTGGAGCATTCAAGGTTTATTTGTTTTTCCTTGCAACCCAGTAGGTGGGGACATAAAAGGGACGTTAGATCAGTCATAGGAAATAAATAAGCAACATCCTCTGAGAATATGTGGGTATTCATATGGTGGGTGCGTACATCTGATCAAACTGAGTTTTATATGGCTGACTTGGTAGAATGCTGCAGTCATAGCTAGGGAAGAATTATACTTGCTAAAATCAGAGAATTCACAGATCATAATATGGCTGAAGTTGTCAAGCAGAGCAAGCTTGTCATTTCTTGTATCAGGAAATTCTATGTTGTAAACAAAGGCTGAAGTGATGAAACAACAGAGACTCTGATGAGCTTTACATATAAGAATAATTCATATACCCTGCAGGGATCTCTGCCAATACCGATGGAAGCAGACATCTGTAAACAAGTCATAGAAACTTCAGAAAATGCCACAGCCCAGGCCCTGATAAAATTAAGGTTCTGAGCTTTGGTGACAAATGTCAGTCTTCTCCCATTAGAGCCTAAGTTCCATGAATGCAGGGACAGTGCCTGCTTTTGTTGACCATGTGTGCCCAGTGCTCAGAAAAAGGCCTGACAAGCAGTAGCTGTTCAATAAATATATGATAAGTGTACAAATGAGTCCCTAAATTTTTATTTTCAAAATTTTCTACTGTAAAGAGATGGCTCATTTATATTTAGAAGGAAAGAATTGTTGAAATTTTCTTAGTAAATATGAACTGCAGTACTTAAAAAATTTTCCTTATTGATATCTCTGAAAGAAAACACTGGAAGATAATGAAGCAAAACTATATACATTGGAGGAAGAAAGTTGTGACTTAAGCAAGGGAAATATGAAGGGCTCAAGGGCTTCTAGGATGCAGGGACTCAGTACTACAACAGAGGTGAGGTGGGAGAGTCAGAGGCAGAGTCATGATGTCATACTGACTTTTTTTTTTTTAACTTTTTATTTATTTATTTGACAGAGAGAGAGAGAGAGATCACAAGTAGGCTTGAGGTTGAGAGGCAGGCAGAGAGAGAGGAGGAAGCAGGCTCCTTGCCGAGCACGGAGCCTGATGCGGGCCTCGATCCCAGGACCCTGAGATCATGACCTGAGCCGAAGGCAGAGGCTTTAACCCACTGAGCCACCCAGGCACCCCTGACTTTTATTTTCTCTCAAATATTTAGAGGGCCCACTAGAGACAAAGCACTGTTCTGGGCATTTTACTTCTGCATATCCTTTAATCCTCATAGCAATCCTGTTAGATAGGAATGATTCCCATTAAACAAGATCAGAGAAGTTAAACAACTTGCCCAAAGTCACACAGTTAAAGGTAACTTACTACAGTGAGACCTGATCCAAGCTGAGTCACCCACAAGCTTAGGCTTATATGTCTAGCCTCACCTGGAACACATGCTCAGAGAACACACTTCTGCTCACTAGCTATCTCTGCTCCTCTCATACTCCAGGCTCTGGCTGACTTATTTCATTTAGCATCATACTCTTTATATCTATCCATGTTGTTGCAAATGGCAACATTCCTTTTAAGGCTGAGTAATATTCCATTGTACCACATCTTTATCCATTCATTGATTGAGGAACGCTTGGGCTGCTTCCATAATTTGGCTATTGTAAATAATGTTGTAGTAAAAAAAAAGCTGTGGCTCATAAGCACATGAAATCATGTTCAACATTAAATTTCAGGGAAATGAAAATCAAAACCCACAATGAAATACCACTTTATACATATTTGAATGGCTATATAAAAAAGACAGACAATATAAAAAGTGTGATTGAGAATGTGGAAAAATTGGAAAAATTTATACACTGCTGGTGGGAATGTAAAATGGTACAGACAACTTAAGAAAACAATTTGGCAATTCCTCAAATGGGTAAACAGAGTTACCATATTATCTAGTGATTCCATTCCTAAGTATATATCTCAGAGAAATGAAAACATGTCCACACAAAAACTTGTACAGGATGCTCATAGTGGTATTATTCATAATAATACAAAGCAAGGACAATCCAATGTCTATCAAGTAATAAATGGATAAATGAAATGTGGTATATCCATACCATGGAATATTATCCAACAATAAAAAGGAATGAAGTACCGATGCCTGCTGCAACATGAATGATTCTCAAAAATTAAGTGAAGCAGCCAAACATAGCAGACCAAATATGGTAGGATTCCATTTATCCAAAATGTCCAGAAGAGATAAATCTATAGTGACAGAAAGTAGATTAGTAGTTGGCAGGGGGTGGAGTTGGGGGGGGGCACTAGGATTGACAGCCAGATGGTACAACACAATGAAAACTAGGGCAGTTCCCAGAAATCTATCCTGATGAGGGATTGGCAAGAGTCCCAGACAAGAATGTTGCCATTACACAGTCACATGTCAGTTCCTTCCAGATTTTCAACTTTATTACTATAGTAATGTTTTGTTGTTAACAAAATGTATTTCTTATGTATGCTTGTTATAGTTTTGAATGCTGTGTATCTAGTTGGGCTTTCTTTAACACTTATTGACTACTTACTATGTTTTGTCAGTATATTTTGGTAGCTAAGAGAACAGACTCTGAAGCGACATGAACTGAGTTAACACCTAGCCTCACCACTAGCTATGTGACCCTCAGGAGAGGTGTGTAAACTGTGGTGAATTATCCAAACCTGCCCTTGTTGTTTGTTTATCTGTAAAATGGGAATATAGTAGCACTTTTATCATTGGACTTTTGTGTAGTGCTGAGAACAATATTAGTGGGTAGTATGTATCAGCTATTTTTCTTTCTTTATTAACTGTCAAAAAAATTTAGTCCTGTTTATTGTTATTCTCCCTGCCCCCACAAACCAGTACATGGCCTAATTTAACAGTTCTGTTATTGTTTCATTAAAATATATATATATTCTTTTTTTAATAGCATTTTTAGGCTCACAGAAAAGTATAATGGAAAGTATAGTTTCCATATGGGTCCCCACAACACACACATAGTTTCCCCTATTATTAACATTTTGCATTAGTATGGTACATTTGATAAAACTGATGACCCAACATTGATATAGTATTATAAAAGCCCATGGTTTATATTAGGGTTCACTTTTTGTATTGTATGTAAATTGGGTTTTGACAAATGCACAATGGTTCATATCTACCATTACAATAGCATATAGAATAGTTTCATTGCCGTAAAATACCCTGTATTCTGCATATTCATCTGTCCCTTCCCCTAGAACCACTGGCAATCACTGATCTTTTTACTGACTCCAGAGTTTTGCCTTTTCTAGAATGTCATATAGCTGGAATCACACAATATGTAGGCTTTCCAGATAATCTTCTTTCACTCAGTAATATACACTTGAATTTCTTCCATGTCTTTTTGTGGCTTGATAGCTCATTTCTTTTTATCAATGAATAATATTTCATTGTCTGGATGTACCAGTTTGTCCATTAACCTTCTAAATTACATCTTGGTTGCTTCCAAGTTTTGGCAATTATGAATAAATCTGCTATAAACATTCATGTGCAAGTGTCTGTGTGAGCATATGTTTTCAGCTCATTGGGGTAATAAATACCAAGAAGCATTGATTGCTGGATTGCATGGTAAGAGCATGCTTAGTTTTCTAAGAAACTGGCAAACTGTCTTCTGAACTGGCTATCCATTATGAATTCCTATCAGTAATGAATGAGAGTTCCTGTTGCTCCATATCCTTATTGGCTGTTATTGACAACTGACTGTTGTCAGCATTTTGGATTTTGGCCATTCTAATAGGTATATAATGGTATCTAACTGTTGTCTTATTTGCAATTCCCTGATGACATATGACATTGAATATCTTTTCATGTGCTTATTTGCCATCTGTATATCTTTTTGGGTGAAGCATCTGTTCAGTTCTGTTGCCCATTTTTCAGTTGGGTTGTTCATTTTCTTACTGTTGAGTTTTAAGTGTTCTTTGTATGTTTTGGATACCAGTCCTTTATCAGATATGTGTTTTTCAAAGATTTTCTCCCATCTCTGGCTTGTCCTTCCGTTCTTCTAATATATTTGTTTTTCTAATTCATTAATATCTTCTTTAACCTCAGTGTAATTCTCTGCTTTTTTTCAGATTTATTTTAAATTTGTGAGTCAAATGTTTATTAACTCAATTTCTTTATTTGCTTTTGTTTGAACATGAAAACATGCATGCTTCCATACTTTCTTCTTGTGCACTGTTGGCTGAATCCCATATTTTTTTTAACAACTATTTAAAAATGATGATGAAAAGTGATAGATACACGGAAATTTTTTTAAAAAGTAAATTAGTATAAAAAATGAAAAGAAGACATATGACACATGATGAACAATTATTAAAATTAAATGAAAGGATATGATGCAGTGAGTTGCAACAGACTGATGCTTCCCCAAGATTGACTAGGGAAGCTGGATAAAATATAAAATTCCATCTGTTTGGAGACCATGGAAAACTGATGAGTTCTCTGGAGGCCACGATTCTGGAGAAAGGTGAGAATAATACAGATTGGTGAGTAGACATTCTAGAATTGTTCTGCCTTCAGGGAATTTGCCAGTTCTTGGCACTAATCTAGGCAGAAGGCCAAGAAAGGAAGAGAACAATTGCTTATAGCCAGAGAAGCCAGAAGAAATTCTAGCAATCTCACAAATCTGGAAAGGAAAGATGGAGTTTGCGGTTGCCCCAAAACCTGCAAAACACCAGTGGAAGAAGCTGGTACTTGGAAGTGAGTCTGATGCTGTTGGTTTTCCTGGAGGCATTTGTCAAATTCTTAAACAATACAGGGAAGAAATATAAGACACTGGGAAGAAAGACAAAGACCAAAGCAGATTTTTTAAAATACTTTCACGGTACTGAGAAAATAAAAATTTGAGTTCAAGACTGATCAGAGGAGATAGGGCCAATTAACAAAATCGGAGCTCAGTTAAGAACCACAAAGGACCACAACCTAGAAGCAGAGGAATCAGAGGTAGAATAACTTGTGCAAAAAGTACAACCCAACCTTGAATGAGCCCAGTCCCTGACTGGATTAAGATAATCCATCACTTCACTATCTGCTTGTCAGAGGAGATACTGAGCCTTTATAGAGAAAGAAAACCCCCTCAGAGTTGTTACAGTTTGACACGCAATATACAGCACTCAATAAGGAATTACAAAGCTGAGAAACTTTGTTTCAGTTTTGTTTCCCTGAGAAACTGAACCAAGAGAAAAACAAACAATAGAAGCAGATTCACAGATGAGACAGTTATTGGAGCTATCAGACAGTGACTTTGAATTTTTTATAAATAACATGTTGAAGAAAAGAGAATTTCACAAGAGAACTGCAATATATAAACAAGAATCAGATA
Source organism: Ailurus styani (assembly GCA_002007465.1). NCBI lineage: Eukaryota > Metazoa > Chordata > Mammalia > Carnivora > Ailuridae > Ailurus > Ailurus styani. The sequence continues at coordinate 11,259 of LNAC01002011.1, forward strand.
GAAATCTTAGAATTAGAAATGAGTGAATTACCCTTTGGCCCAAGAATTCTACTCCTAAATATATACTGAACAGAAATGTGTCTATGTATTCTCTAAAGATCTGTATAAGTATATTTTAGAAGCTTTAGTTTATAATAGTCCTAAACTGGAAACTACTCAAGCGTCTGTCAATGGGTGAATGAATAGACCAGCTCTGATATGTCCATACAATGGAATACTACTGAGCAATAAGAAGGGAAGAACTATCAATACACTAAACTCTTCTTTCCACATTCTCCCCTTTCCTCTGTCAGGCCTGTCTCTCTCTGATTTTTCCTCAGAACAAAACTGTTGTCAGCTTTGACTACCCTTGTTCTTGCACATATGCTCTAACAGCGAATCAAGTTCGCTCTCTTTTCAAAACTTGCTTCTCTCAAAATATCAATTTCTTTTTAAAATTTTGAATCTAGCCATTTCTCATGACTCCCTAGCCCTCACACCATGATCATAAACCATGGTCACCTCTCTCCTAGAACCTTCAGGTGGGTTCCCTGCTTCTGTACTTGCCTACCTAACCCTCCTCAATGAAAGCCTTCTGAAGTGTACCTCCAATCACTTTGTGTCCTGCCCACAACCATTCAATCAATGATGCCCATCTCACATGGAATCATATCCTGACCTACCATGCGCCATGTCACTTCTCTTCTCTTGATAAGCTCCAGGGCTATAGGACTCCAACTCCCCAAACCCCTTATCGGGAATGTTCTGTCTATGATCTTCTCAGAGTTACCTTTGATTGAGAGAGCCTCCTCATTTGGAGATGTCTGGAAGGTTAATCCCTGCTCCCAGGAAACCAATGATTAACATAAGGCTATAAAATACTGTTCCCTTGCCTCAACATGGAACAGTACTGGGATAAAATATATATTCCAGGGCTGGCTGAGGTTCAGTCCATGGCTTGACTTCACCTGGGCCTACATCCTTGCCCAACCTCTTCCCCTGCCTCTTTTTGCTTCCCTTCTGCTCTCCTAACACTCCCCAATAAACTACATTCATCCAAATCCCTTCCTCAGACTCTACTTCTAGTTAATCTAACCTAAGTAACAAAGCTACTGCAGAAGAATGTGCAATGATTTGGCTGAAGAAAAAGACTTTTATAGCCAATTTTCTGTACTATTTGTAAGGTAGGTTGCCCATTCCTTACAAAGTGTCCATTCAGGACCTACAGATTTGGGAGTACCAAAACCTCAAATCTTCAACAAGCCTACTGGTTAAGTAACAAAATTTTAAATAAAATTGATGAGCATGGGTAAGGGCTAAACCCTCAGACATTATTGCAAGCAGGACAAAAGCCTTGGTGTATGGTCAACTTGAAAAGTTCAAAGTCTAGAAACGAAGCCAAGATAGAGAATACCAAGATAAGAGGTCCCTAAATCTTATAGAAAAGTAAGGAGTGGTTTCTCCTTTGAGTAATCCTACATTTAAAGAGGCTTGATGGAAAAGTTCCAGGGAAAAGGCCAAGTGTTCCCAAGAGGAAAGACATAGAGCCTGTCTGGATCCCATTCCTGGGGACTTGGGGGAGGGGGATGGTTAATTTCTTAGGCTGCTGCTTGGTGAGGCAGCTTCCAGCAGCCAAGGGCAATCTAGGGAGTTCACTCATATACCTGCCGTGATTGTAGTGGTGGGGGATGGGTATGCCAGGTGGTAAAGAGAATTCAGGAGGGCATCAACAGGATTTATCATATCCTGCCCTCACTAAAATCTATTAAGGAAATGGGATATAAATCTCTGAGAGAGACAATAAGAAGCCAATTTCTTCCATGTTACTAAAAAGTAGATCAAGGCCATTCAGGACCCCTACCTTTTACTTTTCTGAGGGTAGCTATGAGTTTGGGTCCTTTTCCTTTATAAATATCCAATCCCTTCTTTTTGGGTTTCCCATGACCAGAAGTGTTCCTCTTTACACCAAAATTTGGACTCACATAAACTTTTTATTCTTACCACCCAAAGCATTAACCCAGTGTGAGTTCAATTTCTCACACAAACATATTCAGAGGACTGTCCCCACTGAGGACCTCTGGAGCCCCCAGACTAAGCAGACTGTCCTCCCATGCTCATCTCATCCATGCCAGTATGTCCTCCTGCCAGTATGTCCCTGGGCTGCATAAGGTAGCGGACAGATGTGATGGATGGGTTCTATCAGCTCCACATTCAAACTACCAGCAAATCCTCTTCAGCTTCACCCCACAAACGCACTCCCCTCCAACTCCCCATCTCATCTCTTCTCAGCCATGGTAATGTGACTGTGCAGGAAGTTTGATGTAAATCATGACTTGAGCTGAACTTCTTGGCGAGTCCCATAATCTCTTTCTTTTAGTTTAATTTTGTTTGAATCCAAGTATTACGCTTACATAAATTCAAAGTTCAATGTCCCCCAAAAGGAGTTTTCCAGTCTCCTTCACAAGATGCATATGCCTGACACCAGAGTTCCCATACCAGATAGGAAATGAGGTGTGTGAGGTGTCATCACCCAGAACACAGGCTCAGCTCCTTTGCACAACATCTCACCCCACGCTCAGCTGAGAAATCTCTCCAGAATGAGTCTCCATCCTCCTGCCAGTATGTCCCTGGGCTGCATAGGGTAGCGGACAGATCTGATGGATGGGTTCTATCAGCTCCACATTCAAACTACCAGCAAATCCTCCTCAGCTTCACTCCACAAACACACTCCCTTCCAACTCCCCCACCTCCACCCCTGGTAACTAGTATCTCTAATTCCTGCATCTTCTTTGATTCTGTGATAGAAGTTCACTGATTTTTTTGTTGCCTTCACCATTGCAGCACCAGATTTAAGATTCACCTGGGTAATTAAACCAGTTACCTGCTAACCATTTCACTTTTAGCCTTTGCGAATTTATGGAAATTTATGTAATCTCTAGTTTTGTTTGACTGAACTGTTGTTCTCTTTGTTCTCATGGATTGATGGACTTTTTATTCTTTACCTCTCACTTTAATGGGTTTGTAAGGGAGTAGACATATATGCTTAAGTTTATATATGCAGTATATATGCAGTATTTCTGGCCCAGACTTTTCAGAATTTTGTATATTCGTTGGCCTTCCGCCATAGGCTCCTTGTTCACATCCATAATAATTATCCAGAGAAACTGAAGTGTGTTACAGAAACGATATGATTTTATTTTTTACCTTTGAATACAGACCCAGGGAGAATGGAAGGTGCAAAGTCTGGGATGGGAAGGGGCCACCTGATTTCCACCACACTCCTGCCCTGTCCATGCCAGCAACTTTCCCATCTCAGAATCCAAACTTAAAACAGGCTCTTCCAAAAGTCATTAGAGGGGGGGTTTTCTTCCATTCTAGATGTTCCTATTTTTTCAAAGGTGAGCTGTGAAAGATTGTTTCTATTAATTTTTGTTGTGAACAATGATCTCACTCTTTAAATTTGAAGAAAGCTTGTTCAGAAATAATGATAATCTATCATTTCTTGGCAGTAATAAAAAAACATACAAGTCCTACCAAAGAGTGCCCTTCGATTGTGCTTGGCTGGGTCCAGTTCCAGAATACAATTTTTTCTTGAAAATATGATCCTATTTCTAACTTGGTTGATTTTTAAATCTGAAGCACGATCCCATGGATGACCATTAGGGGGAGCAAGAATTTTAACTGTAGTGGCCTAAAGGATGGAACTCAGATCTTGTTCCATTAAAAATAATTAATTAATTTAAAAAATGAAAAATAAAGGGCAGTGGACTTTTTCTTACAATTTTTTAGAAAAACTTTTCAAACCACTATACATTTTTATACAGATCACCAAATGCAAAGAAGAAAGAAAAAGGAAAACACTAATAAATACCAGATGACTGGTCCATGTTTCAACATGCAGCCATTCATTCATCCATCCAATGAATGTTTATTAAGCACCTAGTACCCACCAGGCACTGACCCAGATGCTGGAAAGTCAGCAACAAACATGCATCCATGCATGTCTCGCAAGAACGCAGCTTGTTTTCTCTTCTTCATATTGCCTGTCTGTAAGAATACTGAATTCACTGAGACTTCCAGCAGATGACATCAGAATATTTTAGGGAAATTTTTGGCTAAAGGTTAGAGGGGACTCCTTTCCCTTAGCTAAGTACCAAATGAACTAACAGGTTCCTTTAAGAAGGTCACAAGGAGAAGGTTTAGAACTTTAGAGACATCACTCAGCAAAGCTTTTGGACAAAATTCAGTACTTTTTCTACTCAAGAAACCACTAAGTAAAAATCTGAGGATAGCCTCCATTTCCCCTCTGTTCTCTGCTGGTGATGCAGCCATTCTTTAATTGTTTGCAAGGGCAATCATATCTGCCCTGGGATCACCTGGGGTCACCCTGTCCCACCAGTCTTAATAAGGAACAAATAAAAATTTCATCTACTATGAAGCACCATTGACATGGTCAGTGGCTCTCCCTCAGGATAACCTGCATCCTTCCTTTATGTACAGGATGTCTGATGGTGATGAAGCTTATTCCAGCTTCTCCTTTTTAATTCAAGACTTTGTTGACTTTCTGAAGAGGTATTTCAAAGTAACAAGTGAGCAAAAATTTTATATGGTGGTTCAAGCACATCATGTTCGTTCATTCTTTTCCTTTCTCGTAACATAAAATTAATCGCAAGGAAATGGAGTGACTCAGGCATTGCTGTATCCTGCTCTCCTGTTGACAGTTTATCATCCCATGTTCCCAGATCATAAAAATTTTAGCACGTGGCAATGATCCTAAAGTCCTCTGGGCCTGACAAGGAAGGGCTTGTGCCAAGATCTCAGGCATATGCTCATCTTTGTGTGGACTTTGGTGGGAAATAAGTCCACCCACAACTCCTGAGCAATGTTTCTTATTAATTGTAACACCGAAAAGAAACTGATTAACTCCCTCAATTCCAATGCAAAAATATCGATAAGCAAACAAACTAATAAGTAAATACTCAGATACTACTCCTGGAACAAGCAAGGACTAGGAGGGTGGAGCCGTGGGCAGATCTTGGATGGGAATCTCAGGGCAGTGGTGGAAGAGCAGTTCCCAGAAGAATGGGCGTGCTTTTGAAGACAAAGCCATAGGAGTCCACTGTGGCAAAGGTCACTATTCCTTTTTAATATAAAATTAATGCTGGCTTTTGGATACAGAGCTGTTTTAGGTGTGATATATCTCCCTTTGGCTTTTCTTCTGATTCAATAAGAATATACAAAAATTTTCAAGAATGGATCCTGGTTAAAACCACACAGAGAAATCCTTGGAGTCACCCCATATGGTACACTATAAAAAGGTAAAATACCATAAAATATCACTGATGCCAGCAAACCTCAAATATTAATCTTTCATCTAGCATAAATGAAATGTAGCACAATTCCCAGTGAAACACATACTTTCTTTGACCCCATTAGATAGCTTGTTCCTGAACCACTTACATTTCCAACTTTGATATCTGTGGGCTAGTGGCAGCAGAAGAAAAGCTCAGTTTTAGTTGTCCCATCTATAGAAAGAAGGGTGATCTCTAGAGAAACACAGTTTGAAAGTATCTGAATTTAGCACCTTTAAATTATCAGTGGCAAATAGGAAGATCCTGCATCTGGCAGAGGAAAGATTTTCAAGTATAAAATGGAATTTAGTTCCTATAGTCTGCAAAAGCCCTCATCATAAAACTTTGGGAAAGGCAAAAAAGTATTTGTGGCTGCTTTGTTTGAAAGAATTAGTTTTTGCTTTGTTTTTATGCAAAGATTCATCCTATAATTAGCAAATGTGAAGAGGAATTTTAAAACATTTTAAGTTCACATTCAAAATTAAATTAAGATGGTTTAATTTGTATTTCCAAAGATTAGAGCAGATTTAATTTCTCAGAGATTGTTGCATAATACCTACTTAGAAAAAAATTTTTATTGAGGCTTAACATCCATCTCAAGCATACAGCTGGATGAATTTCTGCATATCTCTGTATCTGTGTGGCCGCTACCAATATCAAGATACAGAACATTTCCAACATCACAGACGACTTCTCATGCCTCAGTATGTCAACTCCTACCCCTACCCTGGCCCCAGAGATAACTTCTGTTTCAACTTTTAAGACTATTTGTATTTCATAAAAATGGGAATATTTAGTATACGCTCTCTTATATCTGGCTTCTTCATCAATCCTATTTCTCTGGGGTTCACCCATATTGTTTCACATAGCTGTGATTCATTTGTTCTCATTATTCTGTATTATTTCAATGCATGAATACATCACGATTTCATTATCCATCTGTTATTTTTTGGTAGACTTATGCATTCATTTCTCTTAGATATAGCCCCAGTAGTGGAATTACTGAGTCAGTGGGTAGGCAGCCATTTAGCTTTATGAGATAATGATAACCAATTATCTAACGTGATTGTGCCAATTACACTGCAGCAAGAAAGTTGTTTCACATTTTTAACAATTCTTGGTTATAATCAGTTTCTCTAATTTTTTTATTCCTGTCAGGAGAGTGGTATCTTACTGAGGTTTTCCTTTGCATTTCCTTAAATGCCACTAATGTGCTTCTTTTTATATGCTTGATGTTATTTAGATTTTCTACTTTGTAAAGTGGCAGCTCAGTTATTTTGCCTATGTTTTATTGGGTAGTTTGCCTTTTTCTTATTGATTTATGGAAGTTCTTTATATATTTTGGACATGGGAACTTTGTGGGTTATATGCTTTGCAACTATTTCCCCCTAATCTGTAGGTTGCCTTTTTACTCTCATATTGATGCTTAATGAAAGCCAATTCATCAATTTCCTTCTTTGTTTAATGGCCTTTTTAAATCTTAAGAATCTTTTTAACTTTTAATTTTGAAATAACCATGGATCCATAGGAAGTTGCAAAAATAGTACAGAGAGGGCCCATGTACTCCACTGATTTCTCACAAAGGTAACATCTTACCAAACTGTAGTGTAATAACAAAACCAGGAAGTTGACATTAATTCAATTCACCAAGTTTATTCAGATTTCACATCTCATATGTACTCATTGTGTGCACGTGTGTGTGTGCATGTGTATGTGTGTGTGTCATTCTAAGCAATTATTTCTGGTGTGTTGATCATGTAACCATACCACAGTTAAGATACAGAGGTGTTCCACCACCACAAAGATCCCTGGGCTACCCATTTATTATTATTATTATTATTTATTGAGACTCGTTTTAAAGATTTTATTTATTTATTTGAGAGAGCTTGGGCAGTGGCGAGAGGGAAAAGCAGACTCTTTGCTGAGCAAGGATCCCAACATGGGGCTCGTTCCCAGAACCCTGAGACTATGAGTCAAAGGGAGAAGCTTAACCAACTGAGCCACCCAGTCACCCTGGGATACCCCTTTATAGCCAAATTCACCCTCTACTTCTATTCTCTGGCAATCACTAATCTGTTTCTATCTCTGTAATTTGTTACTTCAAGGGTATTATATAATGGGATTACATGGTATGTAACCTTTAGAGACTGGCTTTTATCACTCAGCACAATGCCCTTGAGATCATTCAAGTTATTAGATGTATCAGTGGTTTGTTCCTTTTGGCTATAGCACCACAGTGTGTTTAACCATTTGCCCACTTAAGGACATTTGAATTGTTTCAAATTTTCAGCTTTTACAAATAAATCTGTTATGTACATTTATATACAAGGTTTTGTATGGACATAAGCTTTCATTTCTTTGGAGTAAATGTTCATGAGTATGGTTGCTGGGTCATATGGTAAATATGTGTTTTGCTTTTTCAGAAACTGCTGAACTGTCTTTCAGAGCAACTGTATCATTCTACATTCTCACCAGCAATGTATGAGGGACCCAGTTCTCCACATCCTTGCCAGTATTGAGGACTATCCCTCAATGTGCTGTGTGATAGTGTGGTATGATGTGATAATGAGGCTTCTCCCTCTGGTATCCACTAAAATGTTGTTTCTTTAGAGTTTTATCCCAACCAGTCATTTAAAAACCTAGTAGACACAGACCTGGGGGGTAGGGGTTGGACACTAGACCTCCAACCTACTTACTGTGGACAGCAGTGGGAAAAAGGTAGGGGGCAGAAGAGTGACTAAGGGAGACAGCACAGAGCCACTCCCTCCTCCCCCAGGCCCTGGCTGGAGCCCCTGAGGCTAGGGGTGTGGAGTGGGCAGAATTCCCCCAAGGCCCTCCTCCCTCCTCAGATAGCCTCCCTGGGGGTTCAACCCATTTCTTCTTGCAGGAGACTGAGGCACACATAGAGGAAGAAGAAGATGTTAGAGAGGCAGAGAGGTGGCACAAATGAAGTCAGACGTGAAGTGTGGCAAGGCCCTAGTTTGGAAGCCTTTGTCCACTTACCCATGTCCACCCTGGGGAGTCATAAGGAAGTCATTCCATCACATCATATTTTTTATTTTAGTTACTTTAATAGGTATATGGATCATGTTTTATCATGATTCTAATTCACATTTCCCTAAGGATTAATGACTTTGGACACATTTTCACATGCTTGCCATTTTTCTCAATAAAATGTCAGTTGGTGGACTGGACTTTACCTATGGGCCATCGTTTGTCTCATTTTGTTCTAGATTATTTGTTTGATTTTTTACTCTGTATTCTTTCTTTATCCCATTATGTTGAGTACCATATTTCTACTTGCTTCTTTTATGTGACTGCTTGCTCTACATGATATTACTAATTTATCCTTTTATCTAATGAAGATACTAATTATGCATTGTCCATGTCAATAATTCTACTTCATATGATATATGATACTTAGTTATTGTCTTTGGAACTATGACATAGTATAATGTTTAAGAACTTTGATGCTAGAACCTATCTGCCTGAGTTCAAGTACTAGCCCTCTACCAGTGGTTCAGTTAGCCCTCTAGGACTTTTGAGTAAATATGGGAGGGGATAAAGTCTTCCAGAAGTAGTCACAAGTATAGTGAATGGGAGCTTGGGGCCATATTGAATGTGTTTCATAAAAATAAAATAATGTATTGTACTTGCATTTAAGTAATGGAAGTACTGGGCTCTGTGGAACCAATTTAAGACCACAACATCTATGTCTGGTAACCATAATTATGATGTGCCATGTTGGAAAAGCTGAACTAAACAGGGTCTTAAACGTAAATCTAGTAACATTGTACATTAGTAAAAAGATGTAGTATAAACTTCCTGAAAAGAATATAAAAAGAGCCTTAAAAACATTCATACTGGGGGCACCTGGGTGGCTCAGTGGGTTAAAGCCAATGCCTTTGGCTCAGGTCATGATTTCAGGGTCCTGGGATCGAGGCCCACATCGGGCTCCCTGCTCTGAAAGGAGTCTGCTTCCTCCTCTCTTTCAGCCTGTCTCTCAGGGTACCTGTGATCTCTCTCTCTCTCTCTGTCAAATAAATAAATAAAATCTTTAAAAAAAATGTTCATATTGGGGCACCTGGGTGGCTCAGTGGGTTAAGCCTCTAACTTCAGCTCAGGTCATGATATCAGGGTCCTGGGATGGAACCCTGCATTGGGCTCTCTGGTCAGCGGGGAGCCTGCTTCCCCCGCTCTCCCTCTGCTTGCCTCTCTGCCTACCTCTCTTCCTACTTGTGATCTCTCTCTCTGTCAAATAAATAAATAAAATCTTTAAAAAAAAAGTTCATACCCTTTGGCCCAGTAATTTCATATTAAAAAACCTTTTAAAAAAAAAGGTTTATTTATTTATTTTAGAGAGCGAGAGAGCAGGGAGAGGGGCAAGGGGAGAGGGAGAGACTCTCAAGCAGACTGTCTTCTGAGTACAGAGCCTGCTGTGGGACTCAATCTCACCACCCCTAGATCATGACTTGAGCTGAAATCAAGAGTTGGACACTTAACTGACTGAGTCACACAGGCACTACTAGAAGCCTTTTTAAGCAAATAGTGAACATGTAAATATGGAGACAAAAAACACATGCTAAGGGTGGTAGAGCAGGGTCATAGAAGGAGCTTGACATCCTGATGGAAAAATTGAGCAGCTGTATCCACCCCAGACTCCATATCTCCCAACTTATTGTCAGACAGCTCAAGGTAATCATAACTTATATAAACCCAAACTTCCAACTACCAAAAAATGATAAATAATATTATAGTCCATTTATTAAGCCTAGATTTTTATAAAATGCATATAATAGCATATCAAATGGTTTATGGGGGGAAAGTGAGAGGCATGATTTTACATGCCACATGACTAGAACTACAGAAAAAACATTTCTTACTAATGTTTATGTTTTAAGTGAGCTCTTGTTTCTTTTCCTATATTTTGAGTTTCCTTTTTTTTGATGTTTCATAATTATGAATATACAAAATGAAAACAAATCGTTCTTTTTATTTTTTATTTTTTTTAAAGATTTTATTTATTTATTTGACAGAGAGATAGAGAGCACAAGTAGGCAGAGCGGCAGGCAGAGGGAGAGGGAGAAGCAAGCTCCCCATTGAGCAGGGAGCCCGATGTGGGACTTGATCCCAGGACCCTGGGATCATGACCTAAGCAGAAGGCAGCGGCTTAACCAACGGACTGAGCTACCCAGGCATCCCCAAATAATTCTTTTAAAAATATATTTTCTAGTGAAATACTGAATCTTATAGAGATGTACCAGAAATCTAACCTATGCCACAAGTGTATATTAAGTAATGAAATAATGGTGCTGGATGGAGAGGAAGTTTAACTCATTTAAAGTCAGCTTTGCTTAAATATGGAGAAGGAAAAGAAACCTATTTGACATTCCTGGTTCCCTTATTCCTAGTTTCCTATTTTTATTCCTGGTCTTATAATACTTACACTATTCAAAAGCCAAAGGCTCTAGGCACCCATTAAATGAATGAGATGGGTATTTCCTTTGAGATTCAAAGGAATCTCAATGTCTCTTTTCTCAGTGTCTCTGCAATGAGGCTATAAGTTGGCCATGTTCAGAGTGATTGTATGCATGGTAGAATCACAAGTGTTCTGACTTCAATTGGATTGGGGGAAAATGTTAATAATAAATTATTCTCCTGAGTTTAAAAGAAGGCAATTAGCTATAAATTTGAACAATCACAGAAGACTAAGCATGTTGAGATCATTAACATTGCTCAGACCATGGAAGTAATGTTACTATTTTTAATTTTTTAAACCACATTTAATTTTTTTAAAATATATTTAAAAAGTTCTAGTTTCAGTAATGTCATGCAATAAGAAGTCTAAAGCTTCTCTCACCAAAAAATTTAAGAAATCATGGGAAATATAGTATCTTTGTTTTCTTTTCAGAGTGGGGAGGGCAAAGAGAGAGGGACAGAGAATATTAAGAAGGCTCCACCAACTGTGGAGCCTGACATAGGGCTTGATCTCACAACCTTGAAATCATGACCTAAGCTGAAATTGAGAGTTGGACCCTTAACCAAATGAGCCATCAAGGCATCCCTTCCCTTTATTGGAGGGGAGGAAAGATAATATCTTTGAATTGCATTGCTAAGCATTTTGGAAATTCTCAGGTGTCAGAAACTAAGAGCAAACTGGATACCAGAGATATAAGTGCATGTGTTTATTTTTGTGGCTTCCATATATGTTTGGTGGTGAGAAGAGTAGTTGGTCCTGCTTAAGGACTGATGTAAAGAATTGGGCTCTAATGGAGAGGTGGGGAAATAAGGTAGTCTTAGGCCCATGAGAGGCAGAATCAAGACCCCAGAATAAAGCTAGGATCTTTGGTAGACTACACCCAAACTGAAAAGCAACCCAGGGGAAAAAATCCACTTCATCTCGCCTCCTCACCAGCATTGGATGGGGGGATAAAAAGAAAATCCCTCAACTGAGACTAAAAACATGGGCCTGTCCCTGACCTGGGCTGTAGGTCAAAAAATGTTTTAACTAAATAATACAAGAAATAGATGGTAAATTTACAGTAGTACTCTGGGTTGTTGGAAGAAAGGAAAACAAATTACCTTGAAGAATATGTCCTCAGACTGCATTGTATATAATTCCCACAAGGAAAGTTCTGTTAATGGTTAGCTCACAATCCCAAATTACAAGACACAGGAGGAATAATTCACCATGATGAAAGAACTACATATATGACCTATAATCTGATAGAAACTATACATTATAAATGTTTAACATAATTAAAGAAAACTTCTGATTCTGACCATGATGGAATAATGGGTGTTAGATTTATATCCTTTGTATAAAAATCTCTAAAACCAGACAAAATACATGAAGAAATGTTTAAGGTTTTGGACCACAGACAATGCAGATCTGTGATCCTTGAGAAAAAGGAAAAAACACACAAAGTGAATGCCACTTGGATCCTGGTGTCTGAGGCACCTGAGGGCACTTCCAAAATGGTAGCATAGGGGAGAAAGCACAAACAGAGATCATTTATCTCCTTGAGCAAACGAAACACATATTGAAAATTAGAGCTTTGGAAGCAACTGGAATTTGTTGAGCAGGGAAGCAGAGAAGAGGGAGTTGTACAGAGAAGAAACCCAAGAAATCTGCATGGGAGCCCCTTTAGGTCTGGTCAAATACTAAAATGTACATAAGCGGAGTAAGACTCCACAAGGTTTGGCAGAGAACAGCTACTGGGCTTTATGATAAAGAGACATTCTATTCATCTTTGAGATGAACGGATTTTGGAGACAACAGAGATTGGTGATGTTTGAAATTCCAACAGCCAGAGTGGAACGATCTCATTGTGCACCTGAGAATTCAGCCGACACCATATAAAGGCTGCAGAATAAGAGTGGGGATACTCTATACCCATTCAAATAAAGGCTAAAATCAAGACTTGATAAGATCAAGCTAAGTCTCCAGTAATCCAGGAAAGGAATTTCTGGCTGAAATGGAGCTCAACATGTTGGTTTTTTTTTTTTTAAAGCCAACATATATTGAGATACCACCTTACATCAGTTAGAATGGCAAAAATTGACAAGACAAGAAACAACAAATGTTGCAGAAGTTGTGGAGAAAGGGGAGGCCTCTTACACTGTTGGTGGGAATGCAAATTGGTGCAGCCACTTTGGAAAAAAATGTGGAGGTTCCTCAAAAAAGTAAAAATAGAGCTACCCTATGACCCAACAACTGCACTACTGGGTATTTACCCCAAAGATATAGATGTAGTGGAAAAAAGGGCCATATGCACCCCAATGTTCATAGTAGCAATGTCCACAATAGCTAAAATGTGTAAAGAGTCAAGATACCCTTCAATAGATGAATGGATAAAGAAGATGTGGTCCATATACACAATGGAATATTACTCAGCCATCAGAAAGGATGAATATCCAACTTTTGCATGAACATGGATGGGACTGGAGGAGATTATGCTAAGTGAAATAAGTCAAACAGAGAAAGTCAATTATATGGTTTCACTTATTTGTGAAACATAATGAATAGCATGGAGGACATTAGGAGAAGGGAAAAATGAAGGGGGAGAAATTGGAGTGGTAGACAAACCATGAGAGACTATGGACTCCAGGAAACAAACTGAAGGTTTTAGAAGGGAGGTGGGTGGGAGGATGGGTGAGCCTAGTGATGGGTATTAATGAGGGGGAGGATTGAATGGAGCAGAGCATTGGGTGTTATACACAATGAATCATGGAACACTACATCAAAAACTGATGATTTACTGTATGGTCACTAACATAACACAATAAAAAAATAAATTTAAATAAATTTTAAAAATTAAAAAGCCAATATAATGCAAACTCCAAACTGTATAACAGCTACAATGTCCAGAACATACATTTTTGAGACATACAAAAAGGCAGGAAAATGTGAGCTATGACTAGGAGGGAGAGAAAGTCAAGAGAAACATATCCATGGAAAATACACATGGTGGAATTAGCTGACAATGACCTTAAAACTTTATATAAATAAATTTAGGGATGTAAAGAAAAAAACAGACTAAATGAGCAAACAGATTGGTCATCTCAGTGAAGAGATGGACACTATTTTCTCAAAGAACTAAAGAGAAATTTGGGGACTAAAATGTACAATATTTGAAATTCCCTGGATGAGCTGAACACAGAGTGGACACTGGAAAAGAAATGATCAGTGAACTTGAAAATAGATCCATAGACATGATGCAAATTAAACGGAAAGAAAACAATATTGGAAAAATAAACATCTTTGGTGACTTGAGGAATAACATCAAGTGATCTGATTCATGAGTAATTGGAATCCAAGAAGAGGAAAGAGATTGTGCAAAAAAATCCAAATAAACAAACAAACAAAAGTTTGAGGAAATGTCTGAAAATTTTCTGGTCTCGATTTAAAAAAAAAAAAATCAACCCAGAGGTTCAAGAAACTCAACAAATCCAAACTGGTTACACATAATGAAGACCGCACATAGATACATCATACTCAAACTGATAAAAACAAAGATAAAGAGTTAATCTTGAAAGAAGCAGGCGGAAAAATACATATAGGGAATAATAAGAATGTCTACATATGTCTTATCAAACACAATGCTACCAGAAACCAATGTAACAGCATCTTTCATGTGCTCAAAGAATAAAGCAATCAACTTAGAGCTACATATTTGGCATAAGTATCTTTTTAAAAATGAAGATGAAATACAGACTTTTCAGATCAACAAAAGCTGAGGGAATTTACTGTCAGTAGACCTGCACTGAAGGAAGTCATTTGGAACAAAGGACAAAAATGAAATAATGCCAGAGAGAAACCTGGATTTACACAAGGGAACAAAGGTTGCTAGAAATGGTAAATATGTACATAAATTGAGATTTTTTTCTCATTCATAATATTTAAAAAACAAAGAACAATAATGCATCATAGAATAAAAACTTGTATAGAAATAAAATAGGTGACTGAAATGGGGTAAATGAAAATATTTTGTTGTAAGAGTCTTAGATTAGATGTAAAGAATTATATTAAAGCAAGGTATACTGTGAGTAGTTACAGATATGCAAACAGTAAACATAAGACAAAGTCTCTATATTAATATTAAAGTACAGTTCAAGACAAGAGGAATCTTTCAGCTCATAAAAAGGTATAGTGATCCTAAATCATTATGCTTCTATGAATGGCAACTCAAAATACATGAAGCAAAATCACAGAACTAAAAAAACAAACAGATGAATCTATAATTATAGTTGGAGACTTTATAACTATTATGTAGTTATTGTTAGAACAGTTAAATAAAAAAGTAATGTGTAGAGGATTGCGATATTATCACATAATTTAACCAACTATATATTTAGAGAAAAGTTTACCCAGTAAGTGAAGAATACAACATCCTTAGAAGTACATAGGGACCATACACCAATATACACCATATTGTGTATACTGGGCCCCAGAAAAGGCTCAATAAATTAAAGGGACTTACATGATACAGAATATGTTATCTGACCACAATGGAACTAAAGTTGAACAATAAAATGATCCAAGGGAAATATCCAAGTATTTAGAAATTAAACAACACACTTCTATATGACCCACAGGTCAAAGAAAAAGTCTAAAAGGAAATTGTGGAAGAGTTGAACTAATGAAAATTAAAACCTAATATATCAGCCACAGAAGTCATACAGAGCAGAAATCAGTGAAATAGAAGAGCAAAGAAACCAGAAGTGGGTAATTTGAAAAGATCCATAAAATCAATGGACTCTGTCTTAAAAGCACAACTACCAATATCAGAAATAAAAGAGGGGATATTGCTACAGAACATACAGATACTAAAAAGTTACTAAGGAGTACTATGAATTACTTTATCCCAATAAATGTGGCAACTTAGATGAAAAACATAATTCCCTGGAAGACAAAATTACCAATAGTGGCATTAAAAGAAGTTAAAAGTCTGAAGAACCTTATGTCTATTAAAGAAATTGAAACCAAAATTTAAAAAGAGCTTCTCCCAAGGAAAAGAGCAGACCCAGATGGCTTTACTAGTGACTTCTACCCAACATTTGAGGAAGAAATAATACCAATATCACACAGCTCTTTAAGAAAATAAAAAAGGAAGGAACACTTCCCAACTCATTTTTGAGGCCAGCATCACCCTCAGAACATCAGATAAAGATATTTTAGGAAAAGAAAAAGGAAAATCAAGAGCCTAGAGCTAGTAACTGAGCAAAGGGAGTGTGATGGCTTTTGTTGTGTCAACTTTTTGAGTTATAACCCCCAGTTATTCCAAAAAACGCTAATCTAGGTGTTGCTGTAGGGGATTCTGAAGGTATAATTAAGGTCCCTCATCAGTTGTATTTAAGTAAGTTCCAGCCTGATTTAATCAGCTGGAATCCCTTAAAAGCAAGGCTGAGGCTTCTGAGGGGGAGCCAGTGAGGAAAAAATTTCCATCTGTGGCTGACAGCTTGAGCACAACCTGGGAGCCTACTCATCAACTTCCCTTCTCTGTTAGAATCCTGACAGACACAGCAAGGGCAGCACTAAAAGTTAGAAAAGTGCACAGAACCCACTTATGCTAGGCCTTTCGGGCAGTGTTAACAGGAAGGTATTTTTCAGTGTAATTGGATATGAGCAGTCATGTAATCTGAAGGTTTTCCCAAGAGCTGGTTTAATAAATACCAACTTTTGCCCATGAAACTAGAGAAATAAAATGGCATTACATGTTGTTGGGTTTAAAGAGAAACTAGAACTTTGGGAACTATATCCCAGGGATATGACTAAAATTAAAAAAATATATATGCAGCATTCCAAGAGTCACTGCCTCAAAAATTAATGATGTATTTTATGGTGACTAACATAATACAATAAAAAATATATATGTATACACATATGTATATATTTTTCTACTAATTTGTAACAAACTACCACACATTTAGCAACTTCAAATACACCCATTTACTAACACACAGTCTGTAGGTCAGAAGTCTGGTAGGATTCAGGTCCTTGTAAGAGTTGTATGGCTGAAACTTACTGGCTGTCAGGAAGGGTCTACTCTCATTCTGAGAGGTTGTCTACATTCCTTGTCATATGACCCCCTCTATCATCAACAGAGAATCTTCCTCCTATTGAGTTCCTGTCATGCTTTGAATCTTCCTGACTTTTTGAACTCCAACCTCTAGACTTAGATTGGAAGGGCTCATGTGAATAGATCAGGCCCACCTGGAGAATCTTCCCTTCTTGAAGACAACTGTCCCACATAACTTCCCCTAATCATGGAACGAAACCCATCATGTTCACAGTCCTGGGGTTAGAATGGGCATGAGCACCAGGGAGCAGGGAAGTTCTGGCCCATCTTAAAATTCTACTCACCCCAATATCTATATCGATATCTAGACTAGATAGATGTATAGATAGGCACACAGAGTGTTCATTCGTAAGGTATGTGTCTGTTCAAATATGTGTCTACTGGGTATAACCAAATGCCCCACTCTAGGGGTAGGTTAGGTAATGCAACATTGTCATTGCTCTGAGACATGTGTCCATATGTTTCTGGGACATCCTCACCTACTTGCCACCTCTAATGGCAATGGAATATGACACAGAAGGATGCATGTGCAGTAATGACACGAGTTGCAAAATAGCCTATATATTAGAATTACTATAAGGGTCAGACAGCGTTTTTCTTTTTTTTTTAAGATTTTTATTTATTTATTTGAGAGAGAGAGAGAGAGAGGGAGAGAGAGAGACAGAGTAGGAGAGGGGAGAGGTCAGAGGGAGAAGCAGACTCCCTGCCAAGCAGGGAGACCGATGTAGAACTTGATCCCAGAACTCCAGGATCGTGACCTGAGCCGTAGGCAGTTGCTTAACCAACTGAGACACCCAGGCAACCCAACAGTGTTTTTCATTATTGCACTGTTGTTGTAAGGTGGGAGGTGGGCAGAGAAAGATCAAATGTCTTCAGAAAAATAAATGAGCTTCTACTGGCTTCACCATCAGGGGGCTTCTGCCCACACCAGGCAAAATTTTCAAAATCACTGGGCAGAAGAGGAATGAATGTGACAATCACATGCCGCCAGTTGAAGCCAGACTCCCTGATCATGTCAAGTGAGGAGGACAGCGGCATGAGTGACTCACTGCTCAGGGCTCCCTTTGCTGAGAGGCTCTGTGTCCTCCTCACTGTTTCCTTCATCTCTGAGTCACTGATTGTGAGTGGCAGCTGGAGTAAATATAAAGTCCTTCCCTCGTCTCTCCAGCCAGCTGTCCAAACTCCTTTCTCCTCAGGCTTCCAGGCCTCATCCTCGTTGCTGACTGATCTCCGTGGGCCTTGGACAACTCTCCTTCATGCTCCAGGCATCAGACTTCATTTTCCTTGCTTTACCAAGCAGGCCGCCCTGTCAAAGTCCTGGAGCAAAGAGGGCGAGTGGCAGAGTGAGGCTGGAAGCTTGCCTTCACACTTCAGAGACTCTGGTAAATGAGTTTTTCTTCCCAACGGTAAAACCACTGGGACTAAGGGGCCGTGTTTGTTTGAAGCTTGTAATTCAGACATCCATCTTCCTGGTGAATTTGTGTTCTAAATTTTCTCAGAAACCACAGAGTAAACTAAACTTAGGAAGGGCCACTGTGCTTTCAAGCAGCTCAAGCTAGGCCAGAAGCCAAGGTTCCATGATGGATGCTCCCTACAGTGGGCGGCTCGTTCCTGTTCCTTCCATGTCCATTGGACATTCTTTCCTGCTTTGTCAAAGATTAGTTGACCATATTGTTGTTAGGTCCATTTCCGGGCTCTCTATTCTGTTCCATTGATCTGTGTTTCTGTTTTTGTGCCAGTGCCATACTGTCTTGATGACTACAGCTATGTAATAGAACTTGAAATCTGGAATTGTTATGCCTTTAGTTTTATTTTTCTTTTTCAGAATTCCTTTAGTTAATCAGGGTCTTTTGTGGTTCCATACAAATTTTAGGATTGTTTGTTCTAGCTTTGTGAAAAATGTTGCTGGTATTTTGATAGGGACTGCATTCAATGTGTAGATTGCTTTGGGAAGTATAGGCATTTTAACAATGTTTGTTCTTCCAATCCATGAGCATGGAACATTTTTCTATTTCTTTTAATTTCTTTCATAACTGTTCTATTGTTTTCAGAGTACAGATCGAACCAAAGGGTACCTCTTTGGTTGTTTATTCCTGGTATCTTTTATTTTATTTTATTTTTACTTTTATTTTTTTAATTTCATTTTTTCAGTGATCCAAATTTCATTGTTTATACACCACACCCAGTGCCCTCCTTAATACCCACCACCAGGCTCACCCACCCCCCCATTCCCCTCCCCTCCATAACCCTCAGTTTGTTTCTCAGAGTCCGCAGTCTCTTATCTTTCATCTCCCCCTCCGATTTACCCCAATTCACTTTTCCTTTCCTTCTCCTAATGTCCTCCATTTTATTCCTTATGTTCCACAAGTAAGTGAAACCATATGATAATTGCTTTCTCTCTTTGACTTATTTCTTATTGTTTTTGGTGCAGTTGCAAATGGGATCAATTCCTTGATTTCCTTTTCTGTTGCTTAATTATTAGTGTATAGCAATGCAATAGATTTCTGCACATTGGTTTTATATCCTGTGATTGCTGAATTTCAACCTTAGTTCTCGATTGACATTACATTTGGCTGGCTACAAATCAGGTCTGTATTGTTCCACCAACTCCCTCTTTTTCCCAGACACAGAGCTGCTGAGGTGAGAGGAGCAGTGATGACGCATTTGCATTAACATCTGTCTATTCATCTCCAGACATAGTCTGGGTGGCCTCATTTAAGGAGGTACACCTGTGGCCTACTAATTAGCACCTGTAAACTCTGTGTAGCCTTTGCAGGGGCTTCTGGAGTCTTGGGGGGCCTCCACCAGGCCCTTACAAGTTTTCTGCCCATCTTTCATCCTTTCCTCCCTTACTCTTGACAGTGGGACTCAGCTGCAGCCAGCACATAGAGGTCAGGGCTCTAGCTGGCCTTTACCTGCTCTATAAGCATAGCCAGAATTGGGGAACAATGTCTTGAGCGTGTTTCTGCCTGGCTTTGTAGAGGCTCACTGAGGCCTCCCACCTAGGTAACAAGAGACATTTTCCCTGGAAGAAGAGTTGGGACAGCAAAGATAGATGAAGTGCTCCTTTGAAGGCAAGCCTGACGCAAAACTTTAAGTGCTGGTGTGTGCCTTCCCAGGTCAGAGCCAAAAGAACTCAGACCAGGGTTGGTAGCTGTGGGGAAAGAGGACCTTAACATCTGTTCCAAGGCTTTCTCCTGTCTTGACTTTGTGTCACCTTTCAAGCTGAAATGGGGGATAGTTTTCATCTTGAGATAGACTCTCTGCACAGTCTCTTGGAGCACATTCTGCACTGGATGGCCTCTTTTTAGGGTCTTTTCCCCACAAGGAAAGATAAGCATGTACTAATACTTTAGGGAACAGGATCAGGCTCTTTGAGCATAATCATTCCCAAGATCTTAGACCCAAAGAGAAGTTTCTCTTATCCCCAAAAATAGGAATCATGAAAGACTGATGGATATAGGGAGAAGGGAAAAGAGATAATAATAACCCAGTGAGCCTAGCCCCTTGGTAACCAGTGGAATGAGAAGTGTTAGAATATCTTCCACTGGGCGCCTGGGTGGCTCAGTGGGTTAAAGCCTCTGCCTTTGGCTCAGGTCATGATCCCAGGGTCCTGGGATCGAGGCCCGCATCGGGCTCTCTGCTCGGCAGGGAGCCTGCTTCCTCCTCTCTCCTCTCTCTCTGCCTGCCTCTCTGCCTACTTGTAATCTCTCTCTCTGTGTCAAATGAATAAATAAAAAAAATCTTTAAAAAAAAAAAAGAATATCTTCCACTATCAGGAGAGTGGGGACATGTTATCATACTTGTGCTCATCTGTCTTGAGTTGGGTTTCTTAGAACAGAGCCTACAAGAGACTGCAGGTTATAGAATTTATTGAGGGAGTGCTCTTCAGAAAAACCTGTAAGTGAGCAAGGGAACCAGGACAGGAAAGGAGAAATTGCCTGAAGGATAAAGTCATCCTGGTCCACGGGTCCATGGAAAGGAATACCCCCTATGCCCCGGCCTTGACTTCACTCTCCCATGATTTCCCTCTCAGTGCTTCAACTGTTGCCTCACTTAGCCCCACAAGCTTCCCTGGGTGTTGGAGATGGAGCAATGTTTCCCTGTCTTGAAGAGCTCATGGTGGTCATCAATGAGTATAGGCAAACATGTATCTATGCTCTTGCACTTTTCGCTATCACTAGATTTCTGTACCTTTGTACTGGGAAGTGAGTTATTTCTAGTGAATCAGTCTGCTTTTGGGCAACACTTGAAACACATTTCAAACCTCATTTTCTTTTCTTTTCTTTTTTTTTTTTTAAAGATTTTAGTTATTTATTTGACACACAGAGAGAGAGATTACAAGTAGGCAGAGAGGCAGGCAGAGAGAGAGGAGGAAGCAGGCTCCCCACTGAGCAGGGAGCCTGATGCGGGTCTCGATCCCAGGACCCTGAGATCATGACCTGAGCTGAAGGCAGAGGCTTTAACCCACTGAGCCACCCAGGCGCCCTCAAACCTCATTTTCTGATGGTTCTAAAATAACCTTCTTCCCAAATTTTGTTCTGGGCTACAATGATGGGTTATTATTTCTATTTTAAAAAGCAGCAAAATTTTACTTGCTTTTAAAAATCCACTTGTATTTGCAAGAGAGATTCTTGTAATTTGGTGCTTTAAAAATGATTAACATATTGAGGTTTTCCCATTTCTAACTAAAAATTAACTTCTCAATTAAAATGATATCAGTGAGTATATGCCATGATTTATGACATTCAGATAAAGTTAATTTTATTATAAAATTAAAGTCAAAATCTTTAATGTCATCTCTTTGTTTAGTGTGTGTATTTATGCATACATATAAAGGTATATTAGAGTTAATGAATAAAGGAAGCCTATGGATGATGAAAAAGAGAACTAGTAGCTTAAAACTGATGTTTGGAGTATTCATTTAGTTCTTAACAAGAGGCCTCTACATTTTGTGTAATTGCCCAAAAAACGGATATTCTTTTCCTCCCCACAAAACCCTCACCCGAGTGTGGGATAACTTTGTGTCTTTGTGCTGAATATTGTCATGCTCTTAAATTACTTTATCAGAAAACATCAAAAATTTCTTGCCTCTAAAATGTTAAAGCTCCTAGGTTATCTTCTGCTGTGTCTATTTGAAACTGTTTTATTACTACTCTGTTTCATAAGGAAGCAAAATTGCCAGCATTTTTTAGTCTTAAACTCCTATGTTCCTATCCTAATGAAGAGGTCAATCTCCTGTAACCATTTTTTTTCTGAATATAATGCAACTTTGTTACCTCTAGAAACATCTTTTATACAAGTGTCTTTTCAAAGTGCAACAACTTTTTTTTAACATCCTGCTCACTTAACAGGATGGATTGGAAGCCCATGGAGATTTGTTAAGACTCTCTGCAGCTACAATATCTTTTTAACTTCAGGGTAAAAATTTGGCCTGATATATTTTTTAAAAACACACAGACACACACACACACACACACACAGAAGGATGGTAGATTCCTTTAGTGGATAAAATATATTTATGTAATTATAGTATAAATATTAATATTATTAATAAATTAAATTATGTTATTAAATTATTAATAGTAAAGTAAAATATATTTTATTCATTAAAGGATTCTATCATCCTCTGTTTTTAAATCTTGTTTGTCATTGCAACAAATTAAACAGAACCATTTTGCATTATCATTAGTAGGTGATCTCTCTGCTCTTTTCTCACTTTGCCTGTGGGTCTGTTATAAGCTACAAACCAGAAACTTGTTCTTCCAAAAGTAACAACAAAGAAGGACAGCCTTAGAGCATTGTAGGAAACACTGAAACAGACAGTCTAATATTGATACTGTAAGGAAAATACTCAGGCACAAACCATGCAGAGGGAATGACTCCCCCACCCATAAATAAACAGTACAGCTATACCAGAGTATATTGGTTGAAAATCAGTTCCACATCTATCACCTGTCTCCCTTCCCCACCACCACCACAACTTAGATTCAAACACCACTATATAAGACAAGAAGGAAAGGAAAAGTGAATTGGGGTAAATCGGAGGGGGAAAGGAACCATGAGAGACTGTGGACTCTGAGAAACAAACTGAGGGTTTTAGAGGGGAGGGGGGAGGGGGCATGGGTGAGCCTGGTGGTGGGTATTAAGAAGGGCAGGAATTGCGTGGAGCACTGGTTGTGGTGCATAAACAATGAATCTTGGATCACTGAAAAAAAATAAAAGAAAAAAGAAAAAGACAATATCCTTGACCCTTTGGTCTTCAGCCTTGTTTTTATGTGGGGCTTGAGCTCACGACCTGTGATTAAGACTCGAGCCAAGATCAAGACCCCAGTGCTCAAGCTACTGAGCCACACAGGCGTCACTGGTCTTCAGCCCTTTTTCATTTCCTAATGCATTCATTCACTTAGGGGGAAAAAATTGAATCACCTATAAAGTCTGATCTTTCTAGGATGTAGGTTTCTTAATGGTTTGTTGACCTTTGAATAGAAATTTTTTATCATTAGATAGTAATTGTTTAGTTTCAGCACAAATATACCCACAATCTAGGCCAATAAACCAATGCTGATTTGCATGCCTACCTAGTTTGATCTATTTATTATTTTAGTAACTGTAATTTCTCATAAAAGAATTTACTAATAACTTCTACTTTTATTATTCAAAGAGCTCTTATAAGTACAAGTGTCTACAAGTGTCTCTTCACTGATGTAAAACTTTCTTTCTTCAAGATTAAGTAAAAAACTTTAATTAAAATACTCAAAGCAATAAAGTCAAATTCGAATCCCTTTATGTAGTCAATGAAGTGGAATTGAAAGAGAGAAGAATAGTGGATTTTTAAAAAAATTATATCCAATCTTTTTTAAAAATTTCATTATCTCCCAAAAATAAGTTACCCGAGATGCTAAGTTTCTTCTTTTTATGAGGGAGAGTTTCCCAGTGAAGTTGTATTCACTCAGCCAATAGTAAAATAATCAGCTGCAGGGAATTTTGCACCTATAAAATAAATGTCTGGTCTGCTTCGACACATACCATCTCTTTGTAGGCCACTTCTGTGTAATTTAATTTTATGTAGGTATATCTCATCTCAGCATTCATTATGGAAGCAGAGGCAATTCTCTAATTTTAGTGAATGTAAAGACGCCAGCAGCAAGCAGCCGTGCCATGTAGAACTTACATAATTTTTTGTATAGTATTTTAACGCACACCACCCATACCTCCAGTTTCCTTCCCACTTCCATATAAAGTTGCTTGACTACAGCTTCCATGAACAATATTAAACTGCATTTGTTCCTACATAGACATGTCCAAGGGAGAAGTTCCACCACCACAATAATGCTATTACACAACTGTGCATTGTGAATAGTAAATCCAACTACTCTAAATGTCTCTTCTTGCACAAAGTTGTCAGCTCTCTCCTTTTCAAGATGCATAAGGTTAAAAAAATTAAGATGTAGTTATTAAAATTACAAGTAACAGGAGAATCTCTTGAAGATTAGAAGAACAATCGTTGAAAAAAAATGACTTGCCATGGACAAAACTTAAAAAACTCCCATGCTTTATAGGGCACCTGGGTGGCTCAGTGGGTTAAAGCCACCTCTGCCTTCGGCTCAGGTCATGATCTCAGGGTCCTGGGATCAAGCCCCACATCGGGCTCCCTGCTCAGCAGGGAGCCTGCTTCCTCCTCTCTGTCTGCCTACCTCTCTGCCTACTTGTAATCTCTCTCCCTGTCAAATAAATAAATAAAATCTTTAAAAAAAAACCTCCCATGCTTTATGAAACATAAGCAGAAAGCTAGTATCACAAAATGAGAGTCACTGTGCCTTCTTCATGAACACATAGTAGATTATTTGCCACACAGTACTCATTAAATAAATATTTGTTATTTTAATAGTTGAAGGAAAACATTTCTGAACTAAACATAACAGGGTATGCACATCAACACCAAACATATCCTGGGTAAATTTTGTATTTAAAGAATGAAAGGTAGGTAGGTAGGTGGGTAGGAAGACAAATAGAGGAGAGAGGAGGAGGACAGTGATTTCTATCTGCTTTGAATAACGTAGAAAAAATAAATAGAAATGGAAATCAATCTAGGCTCAAGTTTCCCTGGAAATACTAAAAGGACAATCAAGAAACGTCTACAGACTTTAAGAAAAAGTTGTAACTTAACCCTTATGGTCCCTGCAAAAATTTATCCTACCAAACTTTTTCTTCCCCAGATTTATTTATTTGAGAGAGAGAGAGTGTGCTCATATGTGGGAGTCAGGGGAGGGAGAGCAGGAGATGGAGAGGGATAGAGAGAATCCTCAAGCAGACTCCCTGCTGAACACAGAGTCTGAGGCAGAGCTCAATTCCACAACTCTGAAATCATGACCTGAGCCAAAATCGAGAGTTGGTGCTTAACCAACTGAGCCATCCAGGCATCCTACCTGCCAACTTTTATGCTTAAAAACAACAGAAAAATATTTCAAGCACTTTATTCTTATAATGATCTTTGAAACATTACATATTTTATACCAGCAGTCTTCAATAAAAGATACAGTTACCTTAGGAGTATACAAAGATTTTCCATGGAGATTAAATGGGCACAGATGGTTTCATGGGAACCAATTCCTACATCCTGAATACATGTACTATTTCTTAGAACTAGTTTGCTTAGTTCTTCTTTCCAAACTTCCATTTAATGACCACCCTTATCCCACTTGACAAAATAAAGGTCCACCTCTTACCCATCCAGAAAATGACTACTGTACATAATTCCCTTTGGTGTAAATATCTCTGGCATAACTCAGAATAATAGTATTAGGACTGAAGAAGTGACTCTAAAGACAGTAAAAACCCAGATCAGGGAGGTAGTATCTGTTGTCTTTAGTGGAGTCTGCTAGATTCTCCCTCCCTCTCTCAAACAAATAAACAAACAAATAAATAAAATCTTTTAAAAAATAAAGAACATTGTTATAGAAAATATTTTCTATTCCCATGTACTTAAACATTACTTTGAATTTCCTAGAATTTTTTATAAGTGTACTATTTTCAGCCTGACTTTTTTCAATCAGCATAATACCTTTGAAATGCATCTCTGTTGTTGCATACCTCAATAGTTCATTTCTTTTTTTATTAATGAAAAGTATTTAATTCTATGGGTATAATACAATTTACTTGTCCACTCAGCTGTCAATACATGTTTATGTTGTTTTTGGCTTTTACAAATAAAGATGTTATGAATGTTTGTGTACAATTTTTGTATGGACATGTGTTTTAGTAAGTATGTAACATGAAATAATAGTTAATTTTCTTTACTCTTCCATAAATATCTAGAAGTGGGATGAGCAGCTCATATGGTAGGTTATGTTTCATATTTTAAGAAGTTGACAAACTATTTCCCAAAGTGGTTGTGCTATTATATAGTCCCACCAGCTCTGTATGAGAGTTCCAGTTCTCCCATATCCACCAACACTCTGAAAGCTGAAGCTAAAGCAAGGTTTATAGGAGATTTATAGCTTGAATGCTTATATTGGAAAAAGAAAGTTCTAATATCAATCATCTAGTCCTCCAAAATAAGAAGCTGGAAAAAGAAGAGCAAATATATCCAAAGCAAGCAGAAAGAAGCAATTTATAAAGAACAGAAATTGGTGAAGTTAAAAGTAAAAATACAATAAAAAAGAAATATGAATGAAACCAAGGGCTAGTTCCTGAAAAGCATTAATAAAATTAGTAAATCTTGGATCACCTGGGTGAGACAGTCCATTAAGCATCTGTTTCTTGGTTTTGGCTTAGGTCCTCACCTCAGGATGGTGAGATAGAGCCCCGTGTTGTGCTCTGTGCTCAGTGTGGAGTCTACTTGAGATTTTCTCTCCCTCTCCTTCTGACCTTCCTGCTCATGCTCTCTCTCTCAAATAAATAAATAAATCTTTTTTAAAAATTGCTAAATCTCTAGCAAGATGTACTAAGAAGGGCGCCTGGGTGGCTCAGTGCGTTAAAGCCTTTGCCTTCGGCTCGGGTCATGACCTCAGGGTCCTGGGATCAAGGTCCGCATCAGGCTTCCTGCTCAGCAGGGAGCCTGCTTCCTCCCCTCTCTCTCTGCCTGCCTCTCTGCCTACTTGTGATCTCTCTCTGTCAAATAAATAAATAAAATCTTTAAAAAAAATGTACTAAGAAAAAAGTAAAATTACAAATTAACAATAGAAGGAATAAAATAGAGGTCACTGCTACAGATCTGATAAGACATTAAAAAATACTTAATTCAGTCTGTGATAAAGATAATAAGACTACGAGGGAACTAAAAATATAAGGGAATATTACAAAAGATAAGAAGATAATAAGGGAATACTATAAAAATACTATGTGCCTAAACTTGATGACCTAGATGAAATGGATCAATTCGCTGAAGGACACAAACTATCAAAATTCATTCAAGAAACAATGCAGAAACTTGAATATTGATGAATTTATTGCAGAAACTGAATTCATGCTTGTTATTGCAATAAAAAAGAATAAGCAATAACAAGACTCCAGGCCCAGAAGATTTCACTGCCAAATTCTACCAAACATTTAAGGAAAAAATAATACTAATTCTACACAATCATTTAAGAAAATGGAAGAAAAAGAAACTTCTCAAAAGCATTAAGAAAGAAACCTGCAGACCAATGTCTCTCATGAATATGGATACCACCCCCCTCCAAATGTTATCAAGTCAAATTCAACTGTATATCAAAAGGATAATACATCACAAGCCAGTGAAGTTTATCATGGAAATGCAAGATTGGTTCAACATTCTAAGAAGAATCAATACAATTTACCATGTTAACAGGCTCAAGCATAAAGTCATGTGATAATTTCCATAGATGAAGAAAAAGAATTTGAACTTCCATCCCAATAGACCTAACAGTGGCCTCAAGTCCATGTACTTCTCAGCAGAAAGACCTTGTCAGCAGGTCAATACTTTCACAGCCAGGGGTGAGCTGTGCTTATTATGTGTTTTCTTTTTCTTTTATTTTCTTTCCTTCTTTCTTGCTTTTTTTCTTTTTTTTTCTTTTCTTTTTTTTTTTTTTTTTTTTCCTTTTTTTTTTTTTTTTTTTTTTTTTTTTTTCTTTTTTTTTTTTTTTTTTTTTTTTGAGCACGCACAAGATAGTACGCATGTGCGCAAGAGAGCATCATAAGCAGGGGGAACAGCAGAGGGAGAGGGAGAAGTAGGCTCCCTACTGAGAAGAGAGCCTGATAAAGGATCAGGACTCTGGGATCGTGACCTGAGCCAAAGGCAGATGCTTAACTGACTGAGGAGCCACCCAGGCACCCCATCTTGCTTATGTATTCTAAGAAATAAGGGCTGCTTGAGTATAATGATATCACCTGGACAGTAATCTTTCCAAATCAAGCTCCTTGAGCCTTCTATCATGGATACAGAAGTGAGGGGAGGTGAGAAGGTGATGGCCCTTTCAACAAAACATTTCTGTCTTTGTCATCAGCATTTTACAGAGATCTGAGTTTTAGGAGAAATGAACAAGAGAGGAGATTAGAATAGCTCAGGGGCCTTCAAACTTCTTTTGATAATGTTTTAACGTGATTTATGAATCTCACTTTGCAGCTTAAATAAAAATCCTTCTGCCGAGAACTTGAAAAGTACTTTCACAGACTTCTTCTTTTGTTATGAGACACTAGAAGGCAGTGATGAGTCCCAGACATTTTTCTTGGTGAAATGCCTTTTCTTTTCTTTGGGATGTTTTCTCCTGTAGCCTCAGGATGATGTGATATTAATGTGGCCTTTGAGAGAACAGTAGTAGAATGTCTTCTAGTAATACCTGGAGCAGAGCTCTTGGTGGATCTGTTCTAATAATAAGGGCTTGAAACTAATTGTAGCTATACTTTCCATTCATTTGCTCATTGTTCACCATAAAATTCAATGTTCCTTCCCATCATGGCTCACAAGGCCCTACTACTCTAGCCCCTTCATCTGTGACTGTTCTCTAACTTCCTGTCACTATTTCATAAAACCTTCCTAAAATTTGCCTTCAGGCATGCTGTTTCCTCTATGTGAAATTCTCTTCCCCTCATTCCCCACCTGCTTAACCCCTATTCATGTTTCAAGTGTCAACCTAAAGTTATTCCTCTGGGATACCTACCCTGAACACACCACCCAATTAGGAACTGTTCTCTCCTATACTTTCTCCTAGTACCCACACTATTTTTTCATTGAACTTAGCATGATTTGCTGTTTTATATCCATTTGTGATCTTGTCTTTGGCATTTCTCCACCAAGTTGTAAATTTCATGCAGGCAGGAGCAATGTTCACTTTATTTTTTTTTTCCAGGAAAGCTTAACAGGTTTATTTATAATTGTTATAAAGTTGAACTTGTTCACTGAAATATTTTGACTTGCATTAATGCTTTATGTCCTCACATTTATATTAAAAATTCACACACAGATGAAAATGAAAAAACTGCCAATACCTGATTTCTGTCCCCTATTTTTTCACTTGCAGTCATATGCTTAGGTACCTTTTGATTCCATGGAGAAAAAAATATCTGACGTTCAGAACTACCATAACAGGAGGAAGAGAACCTTTTTTTAAAGAATGAAATGTTTTCCATCATAGTGGATTCTTTTTTTTCTTTAAGATTTTATTTTTTAATTTGAGATAGAGTGAGAGCGAGCACAAGCAGGGCAGGGTGGGCAGAGGGAGGAAGAAGCAAGCTCCCCATTGAGCAGGGACATTGGGATCATGACCTGAGCTGAAGGCAGATGCTTAACCAACTGAGCCACCAGCGCTCCCATCATAGTGGATTCCTAAGCACTTCTCCACCTATTCAGCTTGCTGGCTGAATGTCTTTTGGCATAATTGTTACACCTTTGGCCTGGATAGCACATAGACTGGTGCCTGCAAAAAAGCCCACCAGATGGGCCTCCCTTACCTCCTGCAAAGCACCTCTCTGGAAGTACAGATCTGTTTTGTTGAAGTCCTGAGCAATTTCTCACACCAGACGCTGGAAAGGAAGTTTGCCAATCAGAAGTTCAGCGGACTTCTGATAATATCTGATTTCACCGAGTGCCACGGTATCAGGCCTATAACCATGAATTTCTTCAGTCCTCAGTAGAGGGTGCATTTTGTAGCCATTTGCTTTCTCTGTGGTTTACCATGGGTTGATTGGCTGATTGGCAGGCAGTATGCTTTGGAAAGACCTCCTTACTACAGGAGCCATGGTGTAAAGACCTGATTACTTACCCTCCCTTCTCTGGATGGAGTGCAGTGAGCTAGAGGCAGCACTGGCAATAGCCAGCCAAGGCAGAATGGTAGGGGTTGCGAACACCCCAATGTTCACTTTATACACATTGTGTCTCCAGTGTTTAAACTAATTCCTACCACATAGTAAGTGCTCAATAAATCCTTATTGAATGACTGTTGAAGGGATTTCCACTCTCTTTTTGGACTTTAATACTAGAACCAAAGTGAATACTCTAGATTTAAGTCCTATCAAAATATTTTACTGTAAATAATTTTTAACAGCATACCTCTTCAATTTACATGCAGTGCTAGGTCGTTGATAAAATTATTGCAGCCTAAGAGAGAATGCACAGTTCTGAATGTGTAGTTGGAGTGGAGTGTCTGAGGCCTAAGCAGCCTCACCACCAGTTCCATCTGGCATTACTACCATAGGTGGATCACTACACATGATCAGATAGCTTAGATAAAAGTAGTTTTGCAACAATTTCCAGTAACTTTTTCACTTTTCTCTATTTCCCAACCATTTCTTACATACACAATGGGAAACAGTTAACAATTTTCTTTTTCTTTTTTTATTTTTATTATGTTATGTTAGTCACCACATAGTACATTAGTTTTTGATGTGGTGTTCCATGATTCATTGTTTGCGTATAATACCCAGTGCTCCATGCAATACATGCCCTCCTTAATACCCATCACTGGGCTCACCCATCCCCCTACGACTCTCCCTTCTAAAACTCTCAGTTTGTTTCCTGGTATCCATAGTCTCTTATGGTTTGTCTCCCCCACTTATTTCTCCTCTTTCATTTTCCACTTCCTTCTGCTAATGTCCTCCGTGCTGTTCCTTATGTTCCACACATAATTGAAACCATATGACAATTGACTTTCTCTGCTTGACTTATTTCATTTAGCATAATCCTCTCCAGTTCCATCCATGTCGATGCAAATGGTGGGTATTCATCCTTTCTGATGGCTGAGTAATATTCCGTTGTGTATATGGACCACATCTTCTTTTATCCATTCATCTGCTGAAGGACATCTTGACTCTTTCCTCATTTGGGTTATTGTGGACGTTGCTGCTATGAACATTGGGGTGATGTGCCCCTTCACTATAGCTGTATCTTTGGGGTAAATACCCAGAAGTGCAATTGCTGGGTTATATGGTAGTTCTATTTTTAACTTTTTGAGGAACTTCCACACTGTTTTCCAAAGTGGCTCTACCAACTTGCATTCCCACCAACAGTGTAGGAGAGTTCCCCATTCTCCACATCCTCTCCAGCATTGGTTGTTTCCTGCCTTGTTAATTTTTGCCATTCTAACTGGTGTAAGATGGTATCTCAGTGTGGTTTGGATTTGAATTTCCCTGATGGCTAATGATGTTCAACATTTTTTCATGTGTCTGTTAGCCAACTGTATGTCTTCTTTGAAGCTGTGATCACCAAGACAGCATGGTACTGGCACAAAAACAGACACATAGATCAATGGAACAGAATAGAGAGCCTAGATATAGATCCTCAACTTTATGTTCAACTAATCTTCGACAAAGGAGGAAAGAATGTCCAATGGAAAAAGATAGTCTCTTCAATAAATGGTGTTGGGAAAATTGGACAGCTATATACAGAAGAATGAAACCTAACCATTCTCTTACACCATACACAAAGATAAACTCTAAATGGATGAAAGACTTCAATGTGAGACAGGAATCCATCAAAATCCTAGAGGAGAACATAGGCAGTAATCTTTTCAACATCCGCCACAGCAACTTCTTTCAAGACCCATCTCCAAAGTCAAGCAAAACAAAAATGAACCTCTGGGACTTCATCAAGATAAAAAGGTTCTGCACAGCAAAAGAAACACTCAACAAAACAAAGAGGCAACCCATGGAATGGGAGAAGGTATTTGCAAATGACATTACAGATAAAGGGCTGGAATCCAAGATCTCTAAAGAACTTTTCAAACTCAATACCCAAAAAACAAACAAGTCAGAAAATGGGCAGAAGACATGAAGAGACACTTATCCAAAGAAGACATATGAATGGTTAACAATTTTATTTTTCTAGTGGTCTCCCACTCTGTACTTGACTCAGGGATAACAGTCAACAGGAACCCAAGAAGGTTATATGATACAGACTATCTCCTCAGCTGCTAAAAATAGCATGATATGTTCATTTCATTTGTTATCTTCTCATTTTTGGCCATTTGAAATAGCACCCAAAAGTTTGGGTAATGAGATTGAAATACCCAGTCTATCTTTGCCCTGGCAGCTCAGCCAGGCATCTGTACCTTCCATTTGTCAATTGCTAGACAACTATGGTGTCTAGCTACAGTGTGACAATGATAAGGAAATTAATAATGTTGACCATTTTTCTCCTAGCCTAATAGTTGGCTTAATTAATAGGTTGCCAGGCACAGCAGATACTATGTTAATGTCCAAAGTCATCCATTATGGGGACAGTAACTCTAATAGACTCAGGATCCAAGAGCTAAATGAGACTTTATTTGAAATCAGCCCAACTGCAATGACAGCATTATAACTTCAACATGAAGATGTACAGTTTGATAAATAATTTTGGGACAATGACTCATAACGTGAAATTGGAATGGCTCTAGGAAATCTCAGATTCAGGTTATCTTAGCTAAAATGTATAGAAGAATCTTTGCTTTCTTTTAAGAAAAGCATCAGGCCTGATGAGTATTTCCAGCATCGAAGGCATACTCCTGACCAATAAAATGTAAAGGGGCAAGGAATGGATTAAGTTCTTTTGCAGCCTTCTTAAGACAGCAGGAAGGGGCTGTTGGCATGGGACCTCAAGTGAAAGAAAAACCACAGAAAATCTGCATGATACCAGGACCCATAGAACTGGAAAAATTCACAACTATATGAGCTAAGTACAAGACAGACATAGAAAAAGAAAGTGACAAAAGCCATCTGGTCACAGGAAGGACCAAACTGAGTGACATGGTAGAATTCTGTGCCCATGGGCAGCTGAGGATCTGAATGGCATCCCACACAGGTGAGATAAATCTATTTGGCAAGCTTTTGTCACCCAGAAATTCCCAGTAGTTATTTTTAAACCACATGCTTAATGTTTTATATATGCTGTACATGTTTATATGTAAATATATTATATGTATATGTAATATACAGATGTTGTATATAAATAAATGTGGTATTTTCTGTTATTTAGATAGTGCTTACCAGTGTTTTTTTAAATTAGTTTCAGAGGTAGAATTTTGTGATTTATCAGTTGCATGTAACACCCAGTGCTCATTACATCACATGCCCTCCTTAATGCCCATCACCCAGTTACCCCATCCCCCCCAAACCACCTCCCCTCCCACAACCCTCAGTTTATTTCCTAGAGTTCAGCGTCTCTTAGGGTTTGCCTTCCTCTTGATTTTCATCTTATTTTATCTTTCCTTCCCTTCCCGCATGTTCATCTGTTGTTTCTTACATTCCGCATATGAATGAAATCACATGGTATTTGTCTTTCTCTGATTGACTTATTTCACTTAGCGTAATATCCTCTAGCTCCATCCACATCATTGCAAATGGCAAGATTTATTCTTTTTGATGGCAGAGTAAAAATCCATTGTATAAATACACTACCTCTTTATCCATTCATCTGTCAAAGGACATTTGGTCTCTTTCCATATTTTGGCTATTGTGGACATTGCTGCTACAAACATTGGGGTGCATGTGCCCCTTTGGATCACTATGTTTGTATCCTTTAGATAAATTTCTAGAAATTTAATTGCTGGGTTGTAGGGTAGTTCAATTTTAACTTTTTGAGGAACCTCCATACTGTTTTCCAGAGTGGCTGCACCAGCTTGCATTCCCACCAACAGTGTAGGAGGGTTCCCCTTTTTCCACATCCTTGCCAACAACTGTTGTTTCCTGAGTTGTTCATTTTAGCCATTCTGACTGGTGTGAGGTGGTATCTCATTGTGGCTTTGACTTGTATTTCCCTGCTGCCACGTGATGTTGAACACTTTTTCATGTGTCTGTTGGCCATTAGTATGTCTTCTTTATTGCTTACCCAATGTTTTAAATAATCTTCCAAGTGTTGGGAAAGAGGGTTGTGGTATCTGGAAAAATTTTATGAAAATTACTAACCATTTTCTCTTTCATTCCCTCCTTTTCTAAAGTAACACCAAATTTATTCCTTTTTAAAAATAGCATGATTCTGCCCAACCTCAAGTCCCTGACTCGCCCCTCTTTCCATGAGGCAGATCCATTTCTCTAAGTGGAATTCCAGAAATGACTGTTGCTACAATTGTTGTATATATGGTTGAGTTATATCACTTCCAACAAGTGACATTTAGGAATATTCAGAGTTCTTGGGGGGAAGCAAGTTGTGCATTAGGCTGGTACATTTGATGTCGGTGATCGCCTTTATAGAGCCAGTGGACCCATACCCTACTTGCTGTGTGGCTGCTCCTGGCTCTCTACTGTCCCCTTCTCTGGAGAATAATTGTTTTTGGCCAAGGGGACCACACTCTGGAAATGCGTGGTAGGTTGTGTCCTTCTCACCCCAGCTATTGAGTCATATATGGTTAAACTACTGAATTGCTGAAACTAGAGAAGTCTGAGCAGGAGGCTACAGAAAATATAAAAATGACACTGTTTCTTCCCCAGGGGGCCATCCTTTGCCACTTAATTGAGTAACCCACCTAGGGTCATTCTCCTTCCCAAAGGGGTGAAATGTAACATCAACACTGACCCTCACCTCCCCAATGGGGAGAAGGCAAGCAGCTGGCTGAGCAAAAAGCATAGAACCTAAAAGCTAAAAAACCCTAAAAATGGCAAGAAAAGCTATGTTTGGGGGAAATAAATAACTGGCAGCAAGAGATTTGGGGACAGCACGGAAGGATACAATTCTCTTTAGAAAGAGCAAGGATGGAGATTCAGTACTTAAAAATGCATCTGAAACAATCTTAGAAGTGGACCTGAAATTAGCTACAATTGGAAATAAGAACCCTCACATAAAAATAACAGTAATACAAAGTAACAATAGCTATTGTTGATTGAGCACCTGCAGCATGTGGGGCTCTTGGAGGCTCTCTGCCAGGTTCCTTACATTTATTCTTCAGAATCCCTGCAACAAATCTATAAGGCTAGGACGAGGCCAACACCAGCCTCTGGCCACAGTGCCATGTTGCCATGTTTTTATTCCATTACAA
The DNA here is from genome assembly GCA_002007465.1 of Ailurus styani. Classification (NCBI taxonomy): domain Eukaryota; kingdom Metazoa; phylum Chordata; class Mammalia; order Carnivora; family Ailuridae; genus Ailurus; species Ailurus styani. The sequence goes on from LNAC01002011.1 coordinate 46,575, forward strand.
ACTCACATAGGAAAAGAGTGGTGGGGAAATGAAGGGAAACAGAAATGGGACCCACAGTGCCCTTTCCTTGTCTTTGGCACACAGCACAGTGCCTGGCACTAGTAGTCACTCCATAAATATTTATGGAATGAATGGGAGACCAGAAATTTACATACTAACATTTTAATAATGCTTAACTTTGGATGATGGGGCCAGGAGCTGCACTTTCATTTATGTTTCCTCAAGCTTTCTGCATGAAATTTGTTCTTCAGCAAATTGGAAAATTATGAGTGTATATAACTATATGCCAATGCTTAAATATTTTGGAAATTATAATCAATTTAATTCCTAAATGAAGAGCATTTTTTTGGTATTCATAAGACCTTATTTAGTTTTTCTACGTATCACTTTAGGCTTTAATTTATTAGTACACATAAATCCAAGGTTGCAAAAATGCCTCTTAGAAATGAACTGTTAGCCCAACCATAGCATCTGCAGAATACCATTATGAAGGTGGCTCTGAGTCCCAAGTTCAGGGCTGCCCCAGCTTTCCCCTGGAGGGGGACCATAGTTTACAGCACCTCTTCTGCTCTCTTTAAAGGAAACTTCTACTTTCATCCATGGCCATACAAACATCTCCAAAAGAGAGAGTCCTAGACTTACTCTTTAAATCAAGGGTCTGTGCTTCATAGCAGTTAGCACTAAATGAAAGAAATCTCACCAAATGTGAGGGCAGTCAGATCCAAAAATTAGGTTGCTAAGAAGTCTGCTTAGATTAAAATATGCCTGGGTGCCATGACTCAGTTTTCTAAAACTACCCTAGGTGAGATACATGAAAATGCTTGGGAATGTCATTTCTTTTCCCCAGTGAACCACTTTCTGACTGGCCATCCAACAGTCCTTTGCCAAGTGATCTGGGCCCAGAAACTGAACTGTACTTCCATTTTCGATGAAGAAACTGAGGCTCAGAGGGCTTGATCAATCTGCCAAGAAGCATCACTAGCTGAAAGCAAGTTTAACATGAGAGTGAGCTTCCTGATGGCCATATGCAATTTCTCTGGTACCCACTGAAGAAAGCAGTTTGTCCTAGTTCTTCTGGACACTTCCCTGTCCAGCGATCACTGTGCTCCCCATCTCATACAGGCCCTCTACATCCATCCATCACCACTTGCTCCTGGAAGAACTTGGCATCTGGCCCACCTTTCCGTGCAACCCCTTCCCCATCCTCAGCTGACATTTTTCCTGTCTTCAGCCTATAGAGGGCAGAGGTGCTCCTTCCTGGCGGTCACTGTTTCACAAGCTCCTCCAGGGACAGGCCCACACCTTTGACTGCCACTTTTTCTGATCCTTTTCCACAAGCAGCCCCTTTTTCTGATGCTGGGCTTTGTAGGATGGGTGCTCCCTTTTATCCGTGGTTTAATGAAGCTTCTACTAGATTCTGGCCAATCAGTCTAGGTCAGGAGCTCAGAGAAAAGCAGCTACTGACACATGCTGCTTGTCCTAGTGTCAGCCCAGCTCTCTGACAAGACAACACTTTATTTACTTCTTTTGCCCCATTTTAGTTGTGAGTCCTGTCCCCCATAGCCCATTCATGAGATCCTGCCTCTATGGTCTATTAGCTTCCCCATTTCCTCTGAGCTTGGGCACTCACTTGCTCGGCCTCCTGGAGAAGGGGGCCTCTTAACTCTGCCCTGTTGGGTGCTCATTACGTATTTGGTTAAACCATATTATCCATATTTTTTACCTACAAAAAGGACAATTTTGTTTGGTTTAACTTAATATAGGAAAGTCCTACATGAACACCAAGATGTTGTTGAATTATACCTGGGAGAAATTTAAAAGAAAGGCTATCATCCATGTATTTTTCTTTCATTTTTAGGGAGCTTGACCTTTCTAGTCTCTTACATGTTATATAGTCACCCATCTTTGTGTATATATGTGCCTGTGCATGTGTTTGTGTGTAAACTCATATGTCTTTTTTACTCAAGATTTTATTTATTTATTTATTTGAGAGAGAGAGAGAGAGAGAGAGAGAGCTGGAGGCAGAGAGAATCTGAAACAGAACCCGTGCTGAGTGTAGAGCCTGACACAGGACTTGATCCCACAACACTGAGATCATGACCTGAGCCAAAACCAAGAGTTGGGTGCTCAATCGACTGAGCCATCCAAGCACCCCTAAGCTTATATGTCTTAATACATGTTTATGTTATTTTCACTGACTACTTTTTAACATGGCAACATAATTGTTTATAATTAAAAATGAAGCCAAGTCCCTAGGTCCTGCCCTTTCAGCAGCCATGGCTGGCTCCTATTCATAGCTGTGAATGCGGTGGGCAGATTCCAGCTGGGACCACGATCTTTAGAGGTTCTGAAGTGGGCATGCCGATGTCATTCCACCACAGACTTCGTTCCCTGCCAGGGAAGCAGCTAAGCTCCAAAACAGAGGAGCCAGCACATCTGTCTGCTTAGGAGGAAGTTTTAGCTCAGTCATGCAGAAGGTCTCGAAATGGGGCTGGAGCAATTTGCAATTAGCCATCCTTGTTTGCATTTTTCTTACTAACGGCTATGTAGCGAAGAGCTTACACATGCTGGCTGATAATTCTGGGAGCTGGGTCTGCCTCTATCCACAGACCTGCAGGCAGAAGAGATTTTAGCAGAGCTCTCATTTAAATACTTAAGGGAGAACACTTTCGAAGCAAATATTCCTTTTCACTTTTTTGTTAGTAATATTTTAGCTGTTCTTAGGACTGTTTACTAGAGCAGATACTGGATCCCTCCACATGCTATCTGGGTGAAACTAGATGAAGCATTCCACCTCTCTAAATCTCAGTCTCCTTATCTGTAAAATGGGATAAGAATGTGTTCTTTATAGGATTGTTGTGAGATAATGTTGACATCGTAGTGGGGCAGGAAGCCAGCAAACCATGATGATATTAGTATTTGGTTGTCATGACAAATGACGAAAAATAAACATTCAGGGTGCCACGAGAGTGACTGATGGAGGTCTGGGTTGGTTGGGGATAACTGGGAAGCTTTACATCTTAGAGATGTACTGAAGAAGATGTCATTATTGTACCCAGTTAGGAAAAGACAAAGGGAGCATATTGAGATAATTACAAAAGTTTAGGTATGGAATGCATGGCTTTGGGTGAAGGAAGGAGATAAGACCCCATAGCTATCAGTAGATGCTTTTGTATTCTGTTAGTATTTCTATATGTGCTTGATTAACAAAATACAGGAAGTGAATAATTCAGAAGTAGTCTTTTACTTCTGGTGCAGGGTTCTCAACAATGATGCTACTGACCTTTTGGGTGGGATAATTCTCTGTTGTGGGGGCCTTTTGCATCATAGAATATTTAGCAGCATCCCTCAGGTCTATTAGCCTCCTAACCTCCAAAATGTCTCCAGACATTCCCAAATGTCCACTGGTGAGCAAAATCACCCCCAATGGAGAATCACTGTTCTAGTGAATTCATCTTAGAATCATGTAGCATTTGGAATAGATAAATCATTAATAAATAGTCCCCCATTTCTGAGGACAGGAGAGAATATATAAAAACAAACAAGCAAAAAAAAAAAAAAAAAAAAAAAAAAAAAAAAAAAAAAAAGGCAGCCCGTGACTTGGTCAGAGTGTGGCTTGGGGCTTTCAGTATGATGACATCTGCCTGACTTGGCTGTGCAGGGTCATTCTGCTGTCAATTTTGTAAGCTGGAACTAGGTTGTCCAGAAGCCCCATCTCTGACTGGCTTAAGACAGGGCTGATCAATAGAGGACCGTGCCCCAAATTTGGAAGACAGAAATGAGGCACCAGCTATCCCTCTCAGAAGGATTTCTGGGTCTAATACAATAATGGACAGATGCATAGCCGACTAGCTTATCCTCATTCTCTTCCACTCCTTGTCCAGTTCTTCCTGACAGCTTGTCCTGCTGACCGACAACAACCCCAGCTCACCACCAGAAATGTGACTGTGGAAGTACAGAGATGATAGCTTAGAAAAAACAGCTTTCTTTCCATGACAGTTCTTCTTGGGAAGCTGGGCATGCTTGGCTTCTCAGAGATCTCTGCAAGTTCTGACTTGTCTACTTGTGCTTCAGGAGGTCTAGTTAGGGGTTATTCTCTGACCTCCTGATCCTCCTTTAAGAGCTTCACTTGCCTAGCTCCTCCCACAACTGAGCAATGTCCAACTTTTATAAATAATCAATACCCTTGTTCCATAATACACATAATAGTTGAATGATTAATCTTTGATACCACCTCTCTATCCTTTAGTCTTCCTCGGAACTGGAATTTCAGAAGCCACTGCTATCTGAACCATTGTTAGTCACATTCATCCCAAGGGAGGACACTTAGGACATGAATCATCACCCAGAACAGAGGCAGAGAGAAACAGGACAAGCAGTCAACTTCCTTCCTAATCCAATGGACACTAATAAATTTATCTCTACTATGCCTGTTCCAAGAGCTCAATTTGTTTTGTCTGCCCTGGAAGGATGTAGACCAGAGGAAAATTAACTCTTTGTAGGCTGAAAGAGCAAAGCTCTCCATGAGCAGTTTCAGGTGTAAGATTTAAGCTGTGGGCTGGGAGAATGGGGAACTCTCTTACATTGTTGGTGGGAATGCAAGTTGGTACACCCACTTTGGAAAATAGTGTGGAGGTTCTTTAAAAAATTAAAAATAGAGCTACTCTATGACCCAGCAATTGTACTACTAGGTATTTACCCCAAAGATACAGATGTAGTGAAAAGAAGGGCCACATGCACCCCAATGTCCATAGCAGCAATGTCCACAATTGCCAAACTGTAGAAAGAGCGGAGATGCCCTTCACCAGACAAATGGATAAAGAAGATGTGGTCCATATACACAATGGAATATTACACAGCCATCAGAAAAGACGAATACCCAACTTTTCCATCATCATGGATGGGACTGGAGGAGATTATGCTAAGTGAAATAAGTCAAGCAGAGAAAGTCAATTATCATATGGTTTCACTTATTTGTGGAACATAAGCAATAGCATGGAAGAGATTAGCAGAAGGAAGGGGAAAATGAAAGGGGGAAAATCAGAGAGGGAGACAAACTGTGAGAGACTATGGATGCCGGGAAACAAATTGAGGGTTTTAGAGGGTAGAGGGGTGGGGGGATGGGTTGGCCTGATGGTGGGTATTAAGGAGGTCACATATTGTATAGAGCCCTGGACGTTATACACAAACAATGAATCATGGAACACCACATCAAAAAACTAATGGTGTACTGTATGGTGACTAACATGACATAATTTAAAAAAGAAGATCTTGGTCATGGGGTTAAGTTCAACAGAGCAGTCCTCACCCCGGCATCCTTACTGAAAGGTGTGACCACAGTGCAACCTTGGGATTTTTCTGTGTCTTAATTCAGGTTCCCCAGAAGCAGACCCAGAGACAAGGATTTGAGGCAAATTTTTCCCTTGAGAGATGATGCCAGGCGATACTGAGAGAAGCATGGCGAAATGGGGCAGGGGAGACAGCCAGTAAAGGGTTTCTTATAAAGCTAGTGGCTGTGTGGGCAACTGGAGCTTGAGTCCACTAGAGAGTTTTGGAAACCAGTGTAGAACACCTGGTTTATCCCACCTGGTGTTGATGCCTCCTAGGAAGGCATTATTATGGGTATTACATTAATTCTTGATGTACACTTCTGATCTGCTCCACACATAGGCAGAAGACCCCAGCTGCCAGAGATGCAGATGCTGGCAGGCGGAGATTGGCCAGTGTGCATTAAAATTGTAAGGTCCAAGGGAATATGCAGAGAGGCACTGATAGCATCTGTTGCTCTTGGCAACACCAGGTTTTGTGCATAAGACTCCATATTCAGACAGAAACCAGATCTTAGGGAAGAAACAAATCAAAAAATGTAAAAGGGTGTGTGTCCTGTGTCTTGCTTTTAGTTTCAGGAAGTACTTGATACCACTGTCTGTAACTCTTGAGTCTTCAAAACTGAAGTCTTCCCCACTCATATTCCTCTTTTCAATGTAGACCAATGTGGAACATAATACATGCATTTGTTCAGTTTATTTATTTCCTATTCTTTCTGGGTGTACAACATCTTCAGACTTGATGGGCTTTCTTATGCTTCCTCTTCTATTGGTACACTGGACCAAACAGAAGAAAGAGGTTGGACGTTGTTACTGGAAACCTCACAAGATGAAATTTGATCAGCAGCATCCTTTGGGTATGGAATTTAGCTTCTTAGAAAAACTGATTCCATATTGTTCTGATCTACAGGAGGACCTGCCTTAACCTATATCATGGACATAAGGGGTCACCATAGAGAAATGGTCCCCTAATCCCTTTCCAGATACTGTGAGTTGGCTGTTTGGCAGAATAGATGAAAAGATTATAGGAATATCATTGGAAGTTCTTCTCTTGCAGAAAGTGTCTGTTGCCTATGAGGGTCTTTCATGCTACAGGGATGATGTTGATCAGGCAGGGCTCTAAGGAACTGATAGTTTGAGTCTGGCTCCTGAGGGCTGGCTCATGTGAAGTCTTTAATGGAAAAGAGCCAGTCTTCGGGGTTCCTATATGGCCCGGGTTACTCTAGAGCACAGAGATATATACAGGAATCCAGGGAAAAGACCAAACTAAGAATGAAATGCACCTATGACTGGAGTACCACTTGTCTTGGAACTCCAGGATGGGAGAAAGTGAGGGAAGTATGAGGGAAAGAAGAAGAGGAAGGAAGAGAGAGGAAGAAAGAATAGAGAGGTAGATCACAGTGCTTCCTGATGCCAGCCTGTGAGATAGTGTCATCTTAATTTTGTGGTGATGTCCCTGAAGCTCAGAGAGGTCACGTGACTTCCCTAAGGTGATTTAGCCAGTCAGTGGCAATGCTCACCTTCAAACCAGGTCTGACTTACCCCAAAACCAAGACATGTTGTACTCTGCAAACCAACACAAGCTTTATACCTAGCAGACATCTGGGTGGGGGGTACTCAAGCATCACCCGCCATATATTTATCTATAGTATTAATGATAACTGAATAATAAATAACATTTGGGAAATTACTATATACTATCCAGTGTGCATGCCACTTAATTGTCAGAACACCCGTGATGACACTTTAGAATTACTTGGAGCTTTTAAACATATGAACGCTTGGTGGACCCACTTGGGATCATTTATATTGGACTAGCTTAGGATTGGAGCATGGCATCAGTGCATCAGTACATTTTAAAAAAGCTCACCGTGTGTTTGTAGTCAACAGCCTCAGTGAAGAGCCATTGCTTACAATAGTGGTTTCCAGAGTAATGTGCATCACAATGCCCCAGAGGGCTGATAAAAAAATATTTCTGGGCTTCACTCTCAGAGTTTATGATTCATTAGATTTCGGGTGGGGACCACAATTTTGCATTTCTAACAAGACCCAGAATGACTACTGATGTTTCTGGTCTGAGGACCTCACTTTGAAAACCATCAATCTAGAACAACTTTGAGGATAGTGCTAATACTAATAAACTGTTTTTTATGTTAATAAACTGAAGCTTGGTGATGACCAAGCCAGAACTTGCACTCAGGTCTGGGATCCATGCCCTTAAAATCTATGCTCTATTTGCCTAATCTTACAGACAAGTAGATCAGGCCTGACTTTGCCAATTACCTCATTGAAAAGCAGCTGCAACCAATTTCCAGTGTTGTGTAAAAGTCTGCCTGGTGGGCTGCATTAAGTTCGTTTCAAATTCTTGCCTGGCAAGAAGGAAGAAGCATTAGAAATTAGAAAGCTAATTTAGCTTCATTAATCAAGATAATATTAATTGCTCCAATCTTCCTAAGGAAGGACTGCTAATGCATACAAAAACACTTTATCCAAGACAACTTCCAAGTGCCTCCTTCAGGGCTTGTACTCAGTAAGAAAAGCTCTTCTCAATAAATGTTCTCTCCTGAACGGACTCAGCTCTCAGTACCACCTTCCTAGGTAGCCAGGATGTTCCTTAGAAAGTACAACTCCTATTCTAGATGATCCCCGGAGTAAGCTTCAGCTGCCCCAGTGAATTCAGGGACAGTCCCAGGTAGATTTAAATACTTTGTGAAAGTCAGAAGTTAAAACCAAAGAACCTCATAAACAAATTGATTATGAGTTTAGTTTTCTCCGATGGTTTTTTGTTTGTTTGTTTTTGTTTTTGTTTTTTTACCATGGAAGTGAATTTTGAGTGAATTTTGAAACTTCAAACATCCAAGTGATTGGACTCCTAACTTCAATCAATTTTCAATTTAACTTCTAAGACAGACTGAGGGTCTCAGGATTCTTGGAGGAGGCCAGCCTTCTATTTATGGGCTCTTCTCCCAGATTCTGCCTCCATGCATGCTTGCTCCTTGCAACAGTGATTTTTTCATTTAGAAGAAGGGAATGGAGCCATGGTAAGATTATTCCCTAATCCTCCTCTCTTCCTTCCATCTGTCCCTGCTAGTATTCTTTCCCTCCTTCCTTCCCTCCTTCTTCCTTCTTTCCTTCCTTCCTTCCTCCCTCCCTCCTTTCTTTCTTTCTTTCTTTCTTTCTTTCTTTCTTTCTTTCTTTCTTTCTTTCTTTCTTCTTTCGCTCTCCCTCTCTCTTTCTCTCTTTCTCTCTCCCTCCCTCCCTCCCTCCTTCCTTCCTTCCTTCCTTCCTCCATTTCTTCCTTCCATGAGAGCCATACAACCAACAAGCTGAGACTAAACAGAAAACTATCTTACATGTATTCTCTAAAAGCAGAGCGTGAGAGGGGTGGTTTGCAAATAATAGAGGAAATGATGTCAATTCCCCCGAGAATGAGGAAAGCGGGGAGGAGAGGGAAAGAAACCAGGCAAAGATGTGAGTAAGCTGAAGTCTAGCCTCAGCCTGACCCCATGTGGAGGGTTAGTACATCACAGTGTTCCTTCCCTGACGCCAGGGGGCCAGGCTTTTGTACCCTGCATCAATCAGTGACTGGTAGGCCACTGATGGGAAGGGCATAATATCCAGGCACTTCCAGAAGTGGTTCCCAATAGATGAAGGGCAAGCGTCCAGATAAAGAGACAGCTATCTAGCACTCAAAGAAGCTGGTGATGGGAGCACCTGCCAGATAAAAGGTACCTGGGTACCAATGGCATTTACTACAGGAACTTCACAGAATCAAGGAGACTCTTTGTCATGTGTATGTATAGCAAGTGCCATTGGGAAGGAATTGATGTTTTCCTCTGTAGCTTTTCGTTAGGACCACCCAGGGCCCTTGACTGGCCTTCCCTCTTCTCAATATATTCATACCTCTGCTGTAGCTCTTGGGTTTGTTAATATGTTTATTGTGTCTGTCTCAACATTGAGACACTGTGAGTTGGGACCCTGACTTACTCATCTTTGTATTCTGAGACAGCACCTGGCACATGCAGGAGCCTCCTGGTTTGACCAAAGTTTTTCTGTGCTTCCTTTTCATTAACACCTCTCAGTTCAGTCACATCGGGGCTGCTTTCAGTTCAAAAGACAGTGATCTTAAAAATGCCCATCTCTGGAGCTTAGGAAGCATTTTAATGTAAGTGCGCAATTGTGTAGAAATGAAATAAAGACCAATTGTTTTCTCTGAAAAGATGATAATGCCAGAACATTTAGTTATTCTTGAACTTTTCTGGTCCAAAGAAAGACCACTTGGATCTTTTTTTTTTTTTTCTTTTTATTATTTGCCCAAGGGGTACAGGTCTGTGAATCATCAGGCTTAC